>RBNI01002123.1:0-19597 GCA_003990745.1 Jimgerdemannia flammicorona | reverse complement strand
AAAAAAAAAAAAAAAAAAAAAAAAAAAAAAAAAAAAAAAAAAAAAAAAAAAAAAAAAAAAAGGTGTATTAAAAAAGAATGGAGTCCAAGTGACTATAAAAAAAAAAAAAAAGAGAGGTAATAGTGATAACTTTCTCCTTTATCAGTATTAGATTGGTGCTTTCTTTACTTTTTTGCAGTTTTTAATATCTCTGACTATATTTGAAGTACATATATTTGTTTTAGTATAGCATTTTTTTTTTTTTATAATCATTAATAAGATATTGTCTTAGTATATCATAGAATATAGAAAGTTAGCTAACCTTAGATATTAAGTACTAGTAAAGGTTTCAGCAGATATTTGGTATCTGTAGTGAGCTCTTTGAGTTTTGATGAGCTTTCTGGCAATAGTTCTGACATAGGTAATAGCTTTTTAGATAATATTGAGATAGGAGAGAAGATAGCTATTATAGATAAGCAGAAGGGCAATTACAGTAGACCAGTTAGATATTAAGCTGGTGATAGTTATTAGGATTATTGTAGATACTATATATATCAGTAAAGTCTTCTGATTAGTATAGAGTAATTAGATAGTAGGTATCACTCTTGATAGCTCTTAGTAATATATGAAATTAGGCTCTAGTTATTTAGAGTTATTGGGGGGCCCAAGGCTATTTAAGTTAGGTATTTAGACTGTACTCAACTAGAACTAAGAGCTGATATAATGATATAATTAAAGATTATAGACTTGAGTAGTAGAGTATTGAGGGTCTCTTTCTGTCTTATATGTAAGTTCTTTACTTACTCCATTAGGAAGAACTAGGTTCTATTTACTATTCTATATCTTTTGAAGAGTTTTTTCTTATCTATTACTCTATTTGGGATAGCAAGAGCTTTGCTATCTAGCTCTGATATAGTCTTATAAATATATTGAGATTTTGAGTATATACTTTTAGTTATTAGCATATAGTCATTTTCCTCCTAATAATAGAGAGAGTATGATATATAGAATAAGATATAGGCTAATATAAGCTTTACTATATCTGATATAATAGAGCTACTAAATAATAGCAAATCTAGGTTAATAGAGATATAGTGTTCAGAATAGAGATGGGGGAGGGTTTTGGCCTATATAGTTTAGATTCTTTTTTATAAAATTCTGCAGGATATAGAGTCTGTTTTAAAAAAAAAAAAAAAAAAAAAAAAAATATAGAAGAGAAAGATTATACAGATATCAGACATCTCTTTCCAGTACCATTCGGGTTATACAATCTTTGGAGAGCACTTTCAACATCGTTTTTGGCAAAAAGAAACTAATAACATAGCAACCGACAAGCAACCTGAAGTGCGTACTGGGCAGGGTGGCTCGAGCGCTTTCAACTGGCAGCAGGTGGGGCGGGGTCCAGGCCTGGGGGGGGGTATGAGGGGGCTGCTGGTGGGGGGACGTGGAAGGGGCAGAGGAGGTGGCAGAGGCTTTGGATCTGGGAGGGCAAGCTTCGCAGAGACGGTGAAGGGGAGACAACAGGCATCGGGGCTGGAGGGCTGGCTGAGGAAGGGCAAGGAGACCAAGAAGGAGAAGGTGCCAGTGCAGGGGAGGGCGGCCCTTGGAGGAGGGAGCAATAGGGCTGGGGGAGTAGCGGCTAGGGGGAGTGTGACTGCTGATGGTGGTGGGACTATCGATCTGGAAAAAAATCCAGATGTTACGGCTGATGGCGAGGCTGAGCAGCTGAGGCTTAGATGACAAGGGGACTTGGCCGATGGTGTAATAGGTCTGGCAGTGGCCCCGTTACTCAAAAAATCGATCTCGGCATTTACAGTTATACTGTGCTTCCGGGGCCTAGCGGTGATGGCGAAAATGATGTTGGGGCTCATTGCTAAGCAGGTGGCAGGGGCTGTATCCGTGAAGTTTTTGAAGGGCCTGGAGGGAGTGGAGGTTGGTTTTGAGGAGGTGGCTCTATTGGAGGAGGCATTGAAGGTTGGATTGGTGGTTGGAGAGGTGTGTGTTCCGATGGCGCGCTGTCTGAAGTGGGATCCTAGGGTGGTCCAACTGCTGGTAAAAGGAGTGCCGATGGTGACAGCAATGGAGACAAGAAAGAGGGTTGAGGACTTCATGGTGGAATATGGAGAGGTGGTAGATGTCAGATTTCGGGTCTGGGAAGGGACTACGCTCAGGACTGGGGACGTGGATGTGCAGATTAGGCTGGCTGAGAAGGAAGCTACTGGGAAGGCAAGGGACTGGCCTTTGGCAATGGTCTGGGGAGTGATTTTGTGTAAGGTGACGAGGGTGAAGGGAAGTGAGGAGGAGGAGGAGGATTTGTTGGAAGCACTGGAAGAGTTGGAGAGTGCTGTGGAGAAGCGGGCGAAGGCTTGGGCAGCCTTCATGGAGGCAACGCACTTGGAGGTGGTGGATGGAAAGCAGATTCGAGTGAACAAGAAGCAGTGGGAAAGGGATCAGGGGCGTAGGAGGCAGAAAGAGCTGCTGGCCAAGCTGGACAACAGGCCACTGGGGAATGCGAGCGAGGGGAAGGGCGCCGGGGGTGCCGGAGCAAGTATCTGGGCTGGCGAGGGAGAGGGGAAGGACAAGAAGGCAGAAGGAGAGGATGGGGAGAAGACTAGTAAGGATCTATTTGCTGATGGCATGCTGGAGGTTTGGGAGGAGGTTTGGGAGGGTTCCCCTACCCCTACCCCCCTTATTAGGCATGGCCTGGCTTCCCGAAACAGGGTGGTAGAGGATGTGCAGATGCGAGGGGCCCAGAGGGTGCAATTCGGGGTTCCGGAGGTGGTGTATGGTGGACAGGTGGTGGCTACTGGTGAGGAGGAACTGGTGGATGTCCCAGAGGTATGGGATGAGTCTGCGAGTGTTGGGGCTGACACCACTATGTTGGACGGAGGGAGGCCGGCGACTCCGGGGGGGAAGGAGGTGGAGAACTTGATTTGGATGCATCGGATAATGAATGACCTGGTGGCAGAAGAGTTGGGGGAGGTGGACTTGCGGGTGATGAGTGATGAGCACTGGGCTGGAATACTGCAGGGGGTTGGGGTGACGAAGGCATTGAAGGCAGAAATTCTTGCGGTGTACCTAGCAGAGGAAGGGTATGAGGTGGATAAGGAGAGGGAGGCAGAGATGGCAGTCGTTGCAGGGGAGAGGGCTGAATACTGCTGGAACGAGCGCCATGGACTGCAGCTCTGGCAGGAGGCGTGCATCAAATATCGGGAGGAGTTCAAGGAGAAGGCCGATGATGAGATGAATGAACTGCTGGCTTATTGAAGGCTCAGAGGAGGGAAGAGGAGGAGGTGGCTGCAGAACACAATCTGGACACGGCACAGGAGGAGATGAGTATGGAGCAGTAGAGATCGATTGACGAAATAACATATATCATTATGAACAGTACAACTAATATTTTTTCTTTAAATGTGAATGGGCTATGGGGGGCTACTAGATGTAGAAACATTTTTTCTTGGATGAAGGGATTGGAGGCCGATCTCTTCCTACTGCAGGATGTTAGGTGTGAGGATGATTTAGATAGGAAGGAGTGGACGAAGGAATGGGGAGGTGCCGCGATTTGGAAGGGCAAGGTTGGAATTTTGGTTCGGAAAGGTAGAGGGGAGATACAGGATGTGAGATGCTGGGGGGAGAGACTAGTCTGGGGAGAGTGGATTCATGCAGGTTGGGAGCCAGTTACTGTGGGCTCCTGCTACTGTCCTGTGATATGGGGTGAGCGGGTAGATTGGATGACAGGTTTACTAGAGAGTGGGAACTTTGTAGAGGCTGGGGTGGATATGCTTGGGGGTGACTTCAATATGGTTTGGGACACACTATTGGATAGAACAGATGGAGGACGAGGTGCTGAGAGCAGGAGTGGAGGACTAGCAGCTTGGGAGGAGGTCGAGAGACTAAGTGCACTGGTAGACACTGAGAGGGAGTGCTGGGGGAATAGGAGGGTTTATACACATTGGGCAGGGGGTCTGGGGACAAGAATTGACTGGATACTGACAGCCAGCTGCTGGGGCCTAGATGTTTGGAAGTCATTGGAGGTAGAATGGTGTCCATGGTCGGACCACTGGGGGCTTTTGGGACAGGGGTGCTTTGGGGGAAGTGGGGATGGGCCTGGACATTGGCGCCTCAATTCCTCTTTGTTAGATGACAAGACCCAGTGGGATGGGTGGGCTACAGACATTCAGCGGAGGGTGGAGAATTGGCAGCAGGAAGGTGTCTCCGTGGGAGTTTGGTGGATGAGGTTGAAGGAGATGGCCAAGATTTATTGGAGCGAGGCTGGCAAGGAGGCTGGGAAGCAGAGGAGATGTAGAGTGCGTTGGGCTTCTACTAGATTAACTAAGCTACTGGAGGAGTGGGTGAGGTTAAAAATGCTGGAGGGAGAAGATGATTGGAGGTTAATGAGGGCGAAAATGGAGGTCAGGGAGCTACAACAGGTGCTGCAGGAAGAAGAGGAAGTAAGGGTGCAGGGTTTGGCGGCACGTCTCCGCTGGCAGGATTTGGAGGAAGGGGAGAGGCCTTCCAAGTTTCTTACAAGGGCTCTTAGGGCGAGACAGGTACAGCAATGGTGGGAAGGGGTGCTGGATTCCGAGAGTATACTGGTGCATGGAGTACAGGACATTCTTGGATCGCTGAAGGAGAGATGGAGTAGATTGTGGAGTGAGGAGGAGGGTGGGGCAGATACCGTGACTATTGAATGAGCATTGGAGGATTGGCACCCACCACAAGTCGAGGGGCTCGATGACCTGGTGATGCCAGTACAGGAAGATGAGATCCACCAGGTTCTCGCTGCAACAACGCCAGGTACGGCACCTGGAGAGGATGGTCTGCCCTGGGACTTTTGGAAGCGAATGGTTGGAGTCCCAGGAGTGATGGGAGAGATGACAGCATTGTGTGACTCCATTCTACAGACTGGGAGGTGGGTGGGGGAGCAAGACCTTGGGCTGGTGACACTACTATATAAAAACAAAGGAAGGTGGGAGGATTGGAAGAACTGGTGGCCGATAATATTGCTTGATATGGACAGGAAGTTGGTGACCAAGGTAGTGGTGGCGAGATTACAGAAGGTGGCCCAGCAAGTTGTGGGTATAGAGCAGAGGGGATTTGTGGGCAGTCGGCTCATCAGGGATGGCACGGCCTGGGTACATGGAGTTATTGAAGGGGCAAGAGCCTGTGGACTGGATGGGCGACTAGTCTTCTTGGACCAGGAGAAGGCTTATGACCGGGTGCGCAGAGTCTGGCTGGCAAAAGTTTTGGATAGGATGGGGGTTCTGCCCCAATTCCGGTCAGCGATGGTCGACCTACTGGAAGGGAGTAGGGCTGTGCTCATGTGCAATGGTCATTGAGGGGTAGCATTCCCCTTGGGCAGGGGGGTGCCTCAGGGAGACCCACTGTCCCCCATTTTGTACGCTCTTTCTCTGGAACCCCTTATGGATAGAATTCAGCGGAAGATAGAAGGACTCTCTGTTTTTGGCATAGGATGGAAAGTTGGGGCCTTTGCAGATGACATGGTGGTTGGTTTGGGTTCAATTGCTGATGTTGAAGAACTCAAGAAGACTGTGGAGTGGTATGTATGAGGAGCACTCGGGAGCGAAGTTGAATTGGCATAAGTGTGAAACGATGGTGCTCGGCAATGGTTTGGTAGGAGGGGAGGTTATAGGAACAATCGTCCCCACTAGTGAGGCAGTGCGGTATTTGGGCATCTATCGTCTGTCTATGGGTCAGTACTGCCCAGGCTATGGTGGGAGCAGAGGATTGGAATCTGGGAGGAGGCCCTACGGAGTTGGAGGGGTAGATATTTTTCTCTGGCAGGATGGGTCTTGATTTTGAATGTCTACTGGCTGCTGAAGTTGTGGTACCTGGCTTATCATCTGGACTTCCCAGCTTGGGTGGTGAAGAGATTGGTGAAGTCAGCAAAGGGATGGATCTGGGCTGGAAGGTGGAGTCAGATTGATTGGAAGACCTTGTCCCTACCAGTGGCGAGAGGTGGTCTGGGGCTGGTTGACTTCCCAAAATGACTACACTGCTTGCAGGCATGGTGGCTAAAGAGGGCAGTAGAATTGGGAGGAGGTGATTGGGTTCCTCTGCTACAGAAAATCTGGGAGAGGCGGACATCACCAAGGGGCACTACTGGGGATCTCCTCGCATTGGTTGGACTTCAGAATACTAAGCAACTGCGATATAGGGGATTTTGGTGGGGGATAGCAGAGGGGGCACACCACATTGGAATTCGTTGGCAGGGGAATGAAGGAGAGGAGGATTGGGGTCCAGCGATGTGGAGATGGGATCATGTATTGCTGGGTGGTGTCCCTTTAATTAAGTTCGACATTGGTGATGGAATGGAATGCCAAAGGGGACTAGGCCAGGATCTGTGGCCTAGTAGTTGGCAAGGAGTCGGAATCAGCGAAGAGTGGAACTGGCATGGTGTCTTGACTTGGAGTGCTACAGTGAGAAAGTGGATGCTGCCAAAGTACTGGGTGGTCTGGTGGCACATGCTGAGGAGGAATGTGATGCTCAACTTTTGCTTAGGGCACCTCATTGTAGGGGGGTGCTTTGACTGTGAAGAGTGCCATAATGTAGGGCAGGAGAGGGGTTAGGTGCAGATGCCTGAACATTGATTAGGAGAGTGTGAGGTGTTGGGGGAATTTTGGTGCATGATTGGAGAATGCTTGGGGGTACGGCGTAGGGGAGATGAGGTACAAGGGAGGTGGGAGGACTTGAGGGAACGATTGGTAGGGGGGATAGGGAAGGAGTGGATTACTTTGGGCTGGGCATTGGCTATTTGGGTAGGACTGGCCAGTCATTGGCTATTTGTCTTTGAGGGTAGAAGTAGGCAGGGCTTGGGGGACTAGTTGGTGAGGTGGCGCTGGCTGATGGAAGACACCTTAACAGGTTGGTGGCTTGGTTGGGGGTTGCAGGGTGGTCAGAGACGCCACTTAGTGGAGAAAATTTGTGGCCAGAGTGGGGGGAGAGTTGGTATAGTGGGTGATAGGGTAATCTTTATTCGGAAGGAGGTGGGGAGGAGCCCCCCTATGGGGATTGGGTAGTGGGAGGTGATGTTGTATACTTATTCATAGACTGGTAATAAAGGCGGAGTCCAAGTGACTATAAAAAAAAAAAAAAAAAAAAAAAAAAAAAAAAAAAAAAATATACAGATATCAGAACATTGACTGAGAGAGTATAAGATTCTTAGTGACTTCTGAGTAATAGTTGGGAGTTATCTGGAGATATAGTAATGAGATAGTAGAGAGAGAGAGAGATAAGATAACTTGAGAGAGCAGTTGGTAGAGTGTGTCAGTGATAAGTAACTCACTCACTGTTGAGTAGATATTAGTATTATAAATAGAGTTGACTAAATACTAGTAGTATGTATTTAAGAATAAAAGATAGATAGTTTTGGAGAAAAAATGGAAAAGTGAGAGAGATTGATGGTAGATATTCTATCAGACTGATAGAGGGGGTGGGGCTCTTAAGAGTATCATCATAGATACCTAATAGAAGAGATATATAAGAGAAGTAGTAGGTAGACTAAGATAGTTAATGATATAGTAGTTTTTAAGAGGGTGGAGATAGGAGAGAGAGAGTATATTAGAGTAAAATAGAGTAGAATTAGATTAGAGCTACTAGTGTGATATGAGAACTATGTATTTATTATAGATTAGTTAATAAAAGAGTCTAGTATTTATGATAAAAAAAAAAAAAAAAAAAACCTCCAAACTTACTTCTAAAAAAAAAAAAATCTAAAGAAGTCTAGAGTTTATTTCTTTTACTATTAGATAGAATATATTATAACTAAATATATATGTATCTTAAAAAGTTAAATAAATTAGCTAGATTAGTTATTATATATTTTTAAAAATATATTAGTCAACTTTATCAATAAATTAAAATTTAAGATTTAAAAGCTATACTCAAAGATCTAAATTTCTCAATATTAATTAAAAAAAAAAACTTTTGATATATACTTAGTTACATAAATAAGTTATATATATATAAGAAAAAACCTGATATTTATAGTTCATTATATAGTAACAAGTTATTAAATAGAATTTTTAATAGAAATTTTAACTTAGTAGTTATATATCTTATATGTATAGTAGTATAGTAGTATATAGATATATTTAGTATATCATATTTAACTATAGCTATCCAATCTATATAAATACTCTCTATACTAAGTATATTCAATCTCAGCTCTACTTTTTTCTAAAAAATAAAGAATATTCTTATCAAGAACCTACAGATCTGACTTATTAATAATTCTGAGTCTGATTAATTTAAAATATAAGTATAGTATATATCTTCTATTTAGTAATAAGACTCTAAAAGTAATATTTAGACTTAGTCTCAGTATTAGATAATTAAAACTTAGCAATCTCAATATAGGCTTAGCTAATTAGACTTAGTACTTTCTCACCAAACTTAGAACTTAAGACTAATAGTTTATAATAGATTATCCATAATATATTAATTCTATTAATATATATATAGTTTTATTATAATTTAGTAGTAATGAATATTTCTTTTATCTATAAGTAATCTTCCTTAGACAAATTTATTATAAGTATAGATAATCTTATAAAGAACTCAAATTTTGAAACCAGTGTTATTAATATTGATAGTACTAGTTAAGAATATCTTTAATCTAGATACTTCTTAGAATTAAGCTAAAGAAGTAAATAAAATTATTACTATATAAATTATAATCTATATCAGTTAAGAGAAATTTGATAAACTCAATAATAAGAAGTATTTATATATTTATAGTACTTAGTGCTCCAAATAGATGGAATTGATCCAGATGAGATTTGATTCAGATTTGTCATATGATAGATTTGAATCAACTTAGATTGGTCTTGTGATCTGATCTAGATTGATTCAGATTAATCTGGATTAATCTATCTGGATTAATCTATCTGGATTGATCATATGAAATCTTTAGTGATATCACTCTTTCTTTTGTTCTCTCTCTTCTTTTATTCTTTTTCTTTATTCTTTTTCTTTCTTGCTGCATCACAAGTAAACAAAACAGTAGCCCTTAGTTATACATTAGTCCAGTCTACTCTTTTTTTTTTACTCTGCAATAACTATCAAAAGAGAGAATATTTAAGATGGAAACACACTCTCTGCTGATAATGTTAGATTCTTTCTCATATGGGCAGCATATAAGCTGCTCATTGAGAGCCAAAGAGGCAATGGCAGTGGTAATAGTAGTGGTAATAGTGATGGCAGTAGTGATGGGAGAGATGAGAGAGAATTCTAGTAACAACTTATGGCAGTTCTTTAGATCTCAGAATTCACAGACCTCATAGCTATATATGTGGCAGTCTTTTTGGAGCAGCCAATAGTAGATATAGATTATTTATTCTGCTATTATTTGTTTACTTATACATATTTACTTTTTTAATTTTCTCCAATATAACTCAATTTACCTTATGCTTTTCTTAAGGTCTACAGCTCTATAGTGAGATCTGCTAACTTTATTTGCAATATCTGGTTAAGATGAAGAAAGGCTGGCAGATATTGTGAGATATGTCTTTGGTAGCTGAGCTGTTGAGTCAATGCATCACATAGTAGAGATCTCAAAAAAAATAAAAGTAAGCCTTCATAAGAAATCTTATGCAACTCATGTAACTTATCAGTATGCAACTCACTCACTTATGCTCTTTTTCTAAAATATCCATCTCTGTGTTTTATTTAACTTTATTTTTATATGGTCTCCTTTAAAAACACCCACATGATATCTATATACAACCTATCCACATATAACCTATCTACATGCAACCTGTCTACATGTAACCCATCCATATATAATCTATCTACATGCAATCTATCTATATGCAATCTATCTACATACAACCTATCTATATGTAACCCATCCACATGCAACTTATCTACACATAACTCATCTATATATAACCTATTTATATATAACTTATCTATATAAAACCCATCTACACACAACCTACTTATATATAACCCATCTGTATACTTATCTCAGTCTGTCAGATCAGGGCTCAGTTCTATTAGAAAGAAGAGTTCAAAGTTACCCAAGTTCAATTACATCTGACATCTGATCAAATAGAGAAATTCAAGAGCAAGATATTCAGCATGAGTAGTACCAGTATTATCATTAAGGCTTGGGGATCTATATTCAAATCAGAGCCAATCATTCTCAACCAAGGGGTCTATTGATCAGCAAGAGTAATTAATGATGAAGAGAACTATATCATTATTAACAATTATGTATAGAGAGATAGTTGCAATAGTGATAAGAAACCTCTATAATAATGAGCTTTGCTACCACATTAATGAGGTTTATAAGGATTGTATCAAATATTGGATAGCAGGAAAGAGGAGGTGAAAAAAGCAAGGAGGGAGAGTTTGGATGAGAATTGGGTATACTGCAATACTGGCAAAGAGTGGGTTCCAGAGTTCTGAAATCCCCCACACTTATCTTTTTTTTTTTTTTTTCTCCTTCTTAGATAATTACTCTCTTCACCAACATACTCTTTTTGATTCAATTTCAGAGATGCACAAGATTCTATACCCCTATCAGAACTTTAGAAGTGCCATCAAAGAGCAAACTACACATGAGTATAATACAGTCTATATAGCAATAATAGCTATGATCTGGAGTTCTTTGAGCAGATTGATAGAGTATATAGCAGGCCAGCTTAGTAGTGATCTTGGTATGGCTGTATATACATTCTTGATACAATTTAACATACTATATGAGGTGAGAAGCTCTGCTTTTTTGGTGCTACAGCCCAGAGAGTTTCTGTGGTCCAGGGGGTTTCTGCCCCCCTACATGCAAAAAGGACTGACTAGATATCATCCATTTTGGTAGGTTTCTAAGCCAGGGCTCCTGAGGCTGGACCAAGGGCTAGTATCTACCAGTACAGCCTGGTAGTATGAGGTCCTGGGCCAAGAGTTCACTCAACCATATGCTCATGTCACATTAGGATACATCAGATACAACATTTCTCTACCCATATATACAGACAACAATATCACCTTAGTAATATTTTATATCTCAGAAAGAAAGGACCCAACCTGGAAGGATAGCAGCAGAGTCTGATATAACCTCACTTATAGTTTTGGGGTCTTGTTTGCAGCCAACACAGCTATCCTATTTCAACCACATGACTACTACAGCACTATCATCTTTGAGGAGAGCTTAGACACAATAGTCATCATACTCACAATGGATGACAGGCTCATCAAGGCCTGGGACTGGTGGATGGAGCAGTTTTTGTGAGAGTTAGACAATCTTTCATAAGGGTTTGGCAGTCATTTTGTACAGGTTGAATAGTCTTTTATAGAGAGTTGGGCTGGCAGCTGAGTACCTCTTCTGTAGCACTAGTTTAGCCATTATGTCAGACCCTATCAGCCTCTTGGTCCTGCTCTATAGTGCCACTGATGTAGCACTATAGCGTAGAGCCAGAATGCTTGTAGAACCTAAATCAGTGATGGGACCTGAATCTGTAGTGGACTTTGACTACCAGAAGCATCCTCTGACTATCAGAAATGCCCTTCAACTGCTAGAAGTATCCTCTGATCACCAGAAGCACCCTCTGACCACCAGAAGTACTCTCTGATCTGGACTCAGACTCCTTGGTAACTTGGGGTTATCCCTTTACTGCTGGCAGAGGGCTGTAAATTTTGCATACTCTCTCCACCAATTGCACCAACTCCACCAACCCCTGGCCTAGGCACAGGCTACTTGGGGGTGCCCCATACTGCTGGTAGAGGGCTGTAAATTTTGTATACTCTCTTCATCTACTTCACCCTCTCTGCCAACTCCTCTGTCCTAGATACTTGTAGCTTGGAGCTATAGCTACTAGAGAGAGCAGGTCACCAGTCATGTCTCAAGGGGAGTAACAAACCTCTCACATCCTCTGCATAAGAGATACCTACTCTCAACTCTGCAATTTGCTCACTTACTTTCGCCACCATGCCTGTAAGCAGTGCAGATACTTGGTGAAGTCCACCAGACCCAGCCTATCTCTATCTATAGGTAATGTCAATATCTCCCAGCTGATCTGGCTCTATCACCCTGTCCATATCCATAATCTGGCCATCTTCAATAGTCTATTGACCACCCATACCAGAAAGTCTAAGTAATATCCAATACATATATCACAGCTTCAGCAGCCAGTACACATTCAGTACCATCACTCTCCCTGCCAGAGAGATATACTGGTCTCTCTATCCCAAGAGAACATTCCCTCAAGCTAGTAGCTACTGCTTCTACTAGCCACAAGACAGTAGGGAACTATATATTGAAAAATAAATCCCCAAGTAGCAGACAGCTTCACCAGCAGGTACCACCATTCCAATTACATCTCCTCTAACAATCTCTCTACCTAGAGCCAGAGTCTTATACTTATGTCAATTGAGCCTAGCACCTGAGCACCCTTCATATAATTTCACTGCACTCTTCAGTACTACCACATCCTCCACAGAGTTCAGCCTGACTACTATATTATTTGCAAAGGCCCCAACCTTTCAGTTGACTCCTAAGATGTTCAAACCCCCAACTCTATACTGAATCCTATTCAATAAGGGCTCTAATAAGAGAGTATAGAGAATTAGTGACAGTAGATCTCTTTGTGGCACTCCTCTGCCTAGGGGGAAGGACTCTCCCCTGTATCCATTCACTATAATAGCTACCTAACTCTCCTCCAGCAGACAAATCAACAATCTCCAGAACTCTAGAGGAATCCCCATTTGCTTCAACACTCTCTTCAGCCATACATGCCAAACTCTGTCATATATCTTCTCTTGATCTAGAAAGACTAGTTGACTGTCAACCCCAGCTGTATGAGTATCCTCAATAATACTGTAAACCTATGCTGTTTTATCTATGATTAACTAACCTCTGACAAAACCCCTCTGCTCAGTCTCTAGTATCTATTGAGTTATCCTTTACAGCCTGATCACCAAAATCTTCATTACCAATTTGCAATCCATATTCAGAAGCATGATTGGTCTCCAGTTCTTCCAATCCTCTCTTCTCTCTTTATTCTTATACAATAGAGCTATAAGTCCCAGGTGCTATCCTCCAACCCAGGATCCTGAGCTGATGACCTCATCATATATGTATCCTCACTATCTTCTCTAATATAATCTTAATACTAGCTATCTTCTTCCAAAAATCTCATAGCAGCCCATCCTCCCCAGGAGCTATCCCTATACTTATTGTCTCCAAGATCTGATATACCTCCTCTCCCTGCACTGGGGCTCCAAGTTCACCCAGGCCCACAGCCAGGTCTGGGTGCCACTCCTCCAACTGCTTTTCAATATCTAGAATATCTTTACCCCCCTTCTCCTCACTCCACAGCTGCTTCCAGTGAGATCACAATAGGTCCAAAATCTCTGGCATCCTAGTCACCATCTCTCCTTTCTCATCCAATACTCCTTTTCACCACTGCCTTATCCTCCTTGCCTGTAGCAACCTTGATAAGAATTTAGTAGGCTACTCTCCCTCCTCCACACCCTACCACCTCAGCTGAGCTACCAGCTCTTTCATCTGCATTTCCTTCTCCTGTCTAAGCAGTCTCTTTAGTTCCTTCACCTCTCACTGAATTCTCTGAATCCTCCAGTCTCCTATCTCACAGTTCTCTAATGATCCAGCCCATCTAATATACTACCTCTACTGAGCCCCTCTCTCTCTTTCTGTCTTACCCTAATACTTCTGAACATCAGATTTCAACCATTAACAATAGTCCCCAATCTCCAACCCCTGTACCCTCTAGTCAATAACCTTAGTGCTAACTTCTATTACCCAATCTCTCCACAGAGCACTATCTCCTAGCAATATAGTATTCAGATACCAAGGTCCAACCATGGACTTCTTTTGCTCAAACCACTCAGAGCAAGCTAAGCTACACAGATATCTTTTTGCAAAAAGCAATATATTTTCAAGTTTTCATTTCATCTACACTGATGTACAAGGTGCAGCAGGAGTCTAGTAATAGTATATAATAAGTTTCATCAAATTCTGCAGAGTTTTCATCTAATAGCAATTCAGGGTTCATCAAGCTCTGAGTACTTGGAGAGGAGGAGGCCTAGCCTGGGTCTCCCCAAGAGTTTCATAGTAGCAGCTGGGGCTAGTACTGGGGCTAGAAGAGCAGATAGTCAGGGGAGGCCAGCTGATATTGAGAGTTGGCATATAGTGGTGGGGGGCAGGAGGACAGCTACTAGGCCCATGGGGGTAAGACAGAGAGGATATAGTATTGACAGAGGTAGGGGTCAGGTGACTGGCCAGGTGACTGGTCAGATAACTGGTCAGATGTCTGCTAGGGGCCAGGGGTCCAGAAGTATAATAGTTGGAACTGGCATTCCTGGGGCTGAGTTGGTAGCTGATGGGGGGTATGCTGATGGGCCTGCAGGAGTTAGAGGGGTGATTGCTAGAGTTTCTGAGAATAAGAGAAAGGTTATAATGGTGGCAGGCTCTAGTGAATTGGTGGTGCACCCTTTCTTCTATAAGTTGGTATCAACATAGGCCATCTCAGTGAATTTCTTGGAGCTGGGGATATCTGTCAGAGAGGTCTTATGGCTAGTGGGAGAGGAGGTTGCTGGAGCAGAGTCTCTGAAGTTCATCCCATTGGCAGAGGCAGTTGAGATAGGCTTTGTGGAGAAGGAAGAGATGGTGAGAGTCTTGGAGAAGGGGTTGATCATTAAGAATATCAAGATTGGTATAGCAAGGTGCTTAAGGTGGGATCTGCATACTATATGTCTGGTAATTGAGGGGCTGCTAACATTGGAGAGACAGGAAACTAAGGGGGTTATGGCAGAGGCACTGGGAGCTTTTGGTGAGATGGTCAACTTTGGGTTTATGTTCTGGGAGGAGACTAAGCTGAGGAATGGCAACTGTGAGGTGATGGTGAGGCTGAAAGACAAGGAGACCATAGGGCTAGGGAGGGACTGGCCAGAAGTAATTCATGTTGGAGGACAGAAGTGTAAGGTATGGAGAAGGAAAGGATCAGAACAGGAGGAGGAGGAATTGTTGCTTGCCCTGGAGGAGAGAAAGGCTACAAAGGAATTGCAGAAGAGAAGATGGGAGGAGTTTGCCAAGAACTGGATCTGGATTCTGATGGATGGGAGGAGGAAGAGGTGGTAGAGAGTGAACTGGGAGTGCCTGCAAACAGTCCTCCAGAGCTCAAAAGTAGAGAAAGAAGAAAGGGCAGAGATGGCCAAGAGTCAGATGGAAGAGGTGGAGATAGCCAAGGTATCCTTTTTGCAATTGGGGGGTGTAGAGAACTCAGCTCATGTACCAGTGAAGGAAAAGTAGGCTGACAAGAAGGAGGTGAATATAGGGAGTTTTGAGGAGGTGATTGAGATAGTACTAGAGACTCAGTTGGAGGATGTTTGTATGGCAGGAGCAGCAAATATTCATTGGGAATATCTAGAGGCAGGCAAAGTGGTGCAGCTGGAGAAGAGTGCAGAGGAGGATGACCTGGTGAATGTGGCCTCTGATGTATCAGCAGATAGATAGATGCTACAGGAGCTGAATAGGACCCTGAGGCCTACCACCCCAGGGCCCCTGGTGATGATGGCTGATAACTAGTATCAGGCAGTGCTTGAGGAACTTGCAGAGAAGGATATCAAGGAAGTGGATGTATTTAATGGATCTCAGGAGGCTTGGGAAGAGTTTCTCAATATGGTATTACAGAGGCTGAAGTTGGTGACAGCGATGGTGGTAGCACTTTTGGATGATGAAAGATATGAGGTAGATGAGGACCATATGGTCAATATCAGGAAGGTGGTATCTGAGCAAGTAGATATCTTCTGCAACAGTGTGAATAGAGCCTACATCTAGAGGGCTATCTGTGAGGAATGGAAGGAAATAATCTGTGGTCAGGCTGAAAAGGTGGTGGTAATTTCAGTAGAGCTTTAAACATTTTTATTTATGATGAAGAACAGTCTATATATTTTATCATTAAATATCAATGGTTTGCAGGATAAAGTGAAGTGAAGGCATCTATTTTGTTAGCTGAAGGTCAGGAGGTATGATGTAGTATTTCTCCAGAATATTCAAGCTTATGGGGAGCAAGATTACAAGGATTGAAGCAGAGAATGGTTTGGAAGTTCAGGTTGGAATGAGCAAATGGACATCTTGGTTGATGTGGGTAGAGGTGAGCTGATGGAGGTTGAGGTATATGGTGACCGATTGATTTGGGGGAGATTAAAAGAAGGAGCTGGAGATAGGCTAGTGGTTGGCTCTGCTTATCTGCTAACTATTGGCAGAGAGTGAACCCAATGAGTGGAGGGTTGGCTGGCTTGGAGAGACCAAGATGAGGTTCAGCTGAACATTCTGGGGGGGACTTTAATATAGTGTGTGACAGAACATTAGACAGATCTGATAGTGGAGTGGGTGTGACTGTATCAGCAGGGCTCTCATGATGGCTTCAGGTTGAGAGGAATATGGGATTGGTTGATAGGATATGGTAATGTCAAGGGGAAAGGCCAGGGCCATTTACTAGGTGGCACTCAGTTGGCAAAGACTTGGTTGGAATGAGGATTGATTGGATTCTGGTAGCTGAATGCTAAGATAATGTATTGGATTCAGCTGGGGTTCAGTGGTATCCTTGGTCAGATCACTGGAGAGTAGAGGTATATGGGAGATTTCAGATAGTTAGTAGAGGTAGAGGTAGATGGCAACTCAATGTAGTACTACTCAGGTGATAGGAGGAGAGGGACCAATTTGTGACAGTTGTAAGACAGGAAGTGATATGGTGGAAGAACAGTAGATAGTCAATAGCACAGTGGTGGGGAAAATTTAAACATTTGGCAGATGTATATTGGTATGATGTGGGAGATGTTGCTGGAAAAGAGCAGAAGGATAGAGAAAGAAGAGCTAAACAGAGGCTTCATTAGTGGCTGAGGTTTCTGGAAGGAGAGAACTTATCAGGAAAATGATGTACTCAGTTGGCCAGGAAGGTGACTGAGTTGCAGTTGGACCTGAAGGTAGCTGAAGATAGGGTGGTTGATGGGCTATTGGCTAGATTGCAGGTGAGGCAGTTAGAAGAAGGTGAGCAGCCCACTAAATACTTATTGGAAATCTTGAAGGCCAAGAGAGTGTGGCATAGCTGAGTTTCAGTGTTGCAAGAGGATGGGGTTGAGGTTACTGATATTACTGATATGCTTAGAGAGATCTCTGGTCAATGGCACACTCTCTGGCAGGATGAAGAAGGGCCAGTGGAGAGAGAGGATCTACTGGAGGATCATGACAATTTAGTTGATAGCTGGCCAGTAATAGCAATACCTGAGATAGGTGGGGAGGTAATAGGTATAGTGGCCCTTGAAGAGGTGTTGGAGGTTCTGAAGAATATAGGCTGGTTCATTACCAGGGGAGGATAGACTGCCTTGAGAGTTTTGGAAGGAGTTTCAGATTGAGTTTGGGGAATAGCTGGTGGAAATGGCAAACTTTGTATTAAGAGAAGGCTGCTGGATTGGTAATGACTCCTTAGAGTTAGTTCTCTGCTCTACAAAGAGAAAGGGGATCAACATATGTGGAGGAACTGGTGGCCCATAATGTTACTAAATATAGACAGGAAGTTAGTGTCCAAGATTTTAGCAGAAAGAATGTAGTAGTGGATTGGCAAGAGTTTATGAAGAGGAGATAGATTTGAGACAGTATAGCCTGGGTGCAAAATGTTTTGAAGAGCTGTCAAAGTTGGCAAGTGGATGAGAGGATGGTGTTCTTAGATCAGGAGAAGGCTTATGATAGAGTATGGTGGAACTATTTGGAGGCAATACTGCAGAAAGTGGAATTTGATATGGTGGAGGCTCAGAAATTGATGGGTCTGGTGTGAGGCTACCAAGCTGCAGTACTAATAAATGGGTGGTATGGCCCAGAGTTTTTCTTGGGGAGAGGTATGCTACAGAGGGATCCTTTCACCCCTGCTCTATATTTTATCTTTGGAGCCTTTGTTGGTATAACTGAAGGAGAGGCTGACTGGATTGAAGATAGGGGATGTGGTCTGGAAGCTGGGGGTTTTTGCTGACAATATGGTAGTAGGGTTAGGCTGTATGGTAGATGTAGAGAGCCTGCAGGAAGGGGTCAGACAGTATGAGAGGCTGGCAGGGGCAAAGCTGAATTGGGGCAAATGTGAGACTATGGAGCTTGGGGCTGGTCTGGGAGAGAATGGACATTTTGGACAATTGATCAGTACTGGAGAGGTAGTTTGATATTTGGGTATCTGGTTCTCAGTATACAGGACAGTACTACTGAAAGAGTGGTGGTGTGGAATGTTACAGAAGTGGGAGAGTGCTTTGGTAGGCTGATCAGAGAGGGGCTTCTCCTTGGTGGGAAGGATCATAGTATTGAATATGTACTGGCTACCAAAGCTGTGATATTTGGGGTATCATCTAAATTTTCCTGGATGAGTGATACAGAAATTAAAGAAGGCAGTGGAAGAATGGCTGTGGTAAGGCAGAAGGCCACAGATTAGTTGGAAGATTGTGGTGATATGGACAGTAGATAGCAGTTTGGAGCTGGTGGACTTTCAGAGGTAGCTGAAGGTACTTCAGGGCTGGTGGGGATATTGACTGGTAGAACTAAAAGTAGACAGTTGGGGCAAACTGACTATGGACAATTGGAAAGTTAGGTTTTGTCCCCATAGTAAGGCTTAGAAGGATATGTGAGGTTTGCTTCAGGTGGGAAGGGTTAGCAGATTGTGGTACCAGGGGTTCTGGTAGGGCATTGTAGAAGCTTGGCTGGCAATGGGACTTGCAGGTCCAGAGCTGGACATAGAGGAGGACCCAGAACAGTGATGGTAGCAATGAGGAGGTATTCATGTTGGTGGCCACCAGTTGACAGAATATTCTCTGTCTGGGGTAATAGAATAGATCTAAATAGGCCCACTGGAGAGGTGGCCAGTTGGTTGGCAGAAGGCTGAGTTCAGGGAAGATTGGGAGTGGGGTCAGGTTTGGGATTGGGGAACCTCCTTGTACAAGATTGTACCACTAAAGTTTTGGATAGTATGGTGGAGATTCTTGTGAAGGAATGTAATTCTGGGGTACAGAACAGGGTGGATGGAGGTGGAAGGTGTAAGGGAATGTGAGTGGTATTGTGAGCTAGATAGGGGGGTGGTGCAGATGCCAGAGCATGTCTTGGTAGTGTGTCCAGAGGTAGAGAGATTTTGGCAGATGTTAGAAGGTTACTGGGACTATGAGGGTAGGTGAGCAGAGGGTCCCACTAGTCAGGTGGTTAAGCAGTGACTGGTGGGAGAGACTGGGGATATCTGGGATAGCCTGGGCCATATTCTTAGTATCTGAGTCCTGATGATGGTATACTGGTATTGGGTGTTTGAGAGTAACCCTTAGATGGGAATTGGTAAATTGATAGAGTAGTGGAAGGGGTTACTTTTGGAAGTAGTGCAAGGGTTATGGCTTCAGAAGAAGAGACACTAGTTGGGGGCTATGAGGAAGGTACTCAATATTGTACAGAGGAGTCAGGGACACCTAGTGCTTGGTAATAAGAGGGTATAGTGGAAAGAAAGTGTGAGCTGATAGACTCTTTCTCATATTTTGTAGTTATAGTAGTTATCAAGTGGGATCACTATTGTATTAGATAGATTTATAATAAAGAAGTCCAAGTGACTATAAAAAAAAA
>RBNI01002122.1:0-19602 GCA_003990745.1 Jimgerdemannia flammicorona | reverse complement strand
AAAAAAAAAAAAAAAAAGAACCTGAGAATTTAATTTTAAAACTCAAGTTCAGACTGGACCCAATTTCTCCACCAATTTATTGTAAATTCAAACAGTATTTCATCTTTACATGGTTAACATATATGATAAGTTTTATTAAATTTGGATGTTTTCATAAAGATATAAGATATTTTCAACTCAGGTCAGATTGAGTCTACATTCTCTGAAAAAGTTATAATACTTTTTGAGAGAATGTAGACCTGACCTGACCTGAGTTGAAAATATCTTATATCTTTATGAAACCATATCCAAATTTATTGAAACTTGGCATGTATGTTCACCATATAAAGGGTCGGGTCTGAACTCGGGTTTTAAAATTAAATTCTCGGGTTCAGCTCTGGTCGTCCATTTTGCGGAACACTAAGATCAGTGATCATATCAAATAGAATGCAAGATGTATCGATTATAGTATCATCTTTTATTTCAATAACTATGTTCAACATGCGCCGAGAATTCAGCCAGCGAGGTTTCGCTGGAGCTGTACATAACCGTATTGTATCTATTGGCACAAACCTACGCGCTGGCCTGCCAAAAATAAAATAAAATAAAATAAAATAAAATGAGCATCGTCATGCAGTTCACATAGAACCCGAATTCAGATGGAAACAATTATGCTCAAATGGCCGGCTAAACGTCACGCAAAATTAGAGTACCGATCATTCAACATTCACTAATGGATTTAGATACGTTTTTTTTTCTATGCGCTGCATGCAGATCGCGGCGCAACTGCGGTGCTTGAGCGTACTACCAGCATATTCCTGCCACAACTCTTTGTCAATGCCGATGCAGTTGCAGTAACGCGTAAAAGCGCGTTATTTACATTATCAATAAAGTGCCGCTCTTCGACATTACGATTCTACAATATGCGCATCGGTAAGCCAGCCGTGGTAATTTTTAATGTGTAGCCGTTCGACTTATGCGAACAATGTGCCGAGTTTCTTAATTCCTAGATAGGGGTTTATTCATTTTATTCGTACATATTATTTTATCGTTAACACTAATTCCTCGAACTTGAGATGCTTCTATTCTTTGTGTAACATAATACGTAATTAGGTCCGATGTTCCAGCCGATATTCCTCAATACTTCCAAATACGCCTTTCATAAGCTCTGTATACACTTCGACGGATGGCATGCACCTTCCTTCTTCTTCCTTCCCCACGATGAATATACTGCCATCAAATACTTGGAGAATGTCTTGGGCCGTATCTTCCTTCGCCATTTCGATATAGTCGGTCGCCGTGATAACAAAGAAGAAGGGCCTGCTGCCGAGAGTCTTCTCGAGCTCCTGTCTCATTTTCTTCAGGTGAACGAGTCGTCTGTCGTTCATCCTGTACTTGCCATCCAAGGGGGGCCGTGCAATGAATATGACGGCATCCATCGTACTATCCGCATATCTTTTGCCGAAAAACCAGTCCGTCAAACTGAAGAGATATGAAACCGTTTCACCGTTGCGGATGTATCTATTCCGACGATGTGAATCCTGTGTTAGATTAAAATTTATCGGCACAACTTCTTGAGAGCAGCAAATACGTTTTACAAATGCCCATACCCGTCCACGTATCGTTTCACGTGAGAAGTCATCATAGAGATATCTTGATTAAGTGTGGTTTCCGGAAATCCCGGCGTGTCGCAGATGAAGTAGTTGGTTGTCGCTGTATCAGTCAGTCGATGGTGTCTCATGGTGACTGTGTCCGAGGCACCGGTTGAACCCTCGCCTGTCTTCACAAATTTCGACTCTCTCTCGTTACCGCAAAACCGCAGCAGAGTCTTGATGAAAGAAGACTTCCCTGTTGACATGATCATCGGAAACTTTAGATCTAGCACACCCACTAAAGTGCTCATTTTTGTTCGGGGACATTGTGCAGATACAGACCTGAACCGACATCCCCAACGACAAGAATACGGATCGTGTTGGATTGATTCTTGAGCTGTGTCTTGTCAGCAACCTTAATGTCTCCAACCTGGTAATTGGTCAGAAATTTTTTGAAGGTTTCGATCTCCTCATCGGTGGCACGCTTCTTGTAAAAGATGCCCGAGTTATTCATCTTTCATTCGCGCTTTGATGTCGAATTTCCTTGGCTGTCTAGATATTCAAATTTTGGTCACGAGTCATGTGTTTTGTATGTTTAGTTTTGTGATATCATGTGGGCGCGTACAAAGAATGTTATCAATCCAAAATGGTCAGCTGACATACGTTTTATTTACCATGACGTTGGTGTCGCGGACGAGGGAATCTTAACAATAATTCAATGTCATCGCATATATCTATTGTGACACATAGTACGTTGACAAATGGAGCGTGAACCACGGCGTTTGTGTTTGTTGTTTCAATATCAGGATACCAAGTTCTTGGACAATTTAAGATTATAATTATATGGAACGCCAGGAATATACTCTAAATGGTCAATAATAACAAAAACAACTTTTTGACTCATCCTGGATTTCTTCCCACGGGCCTGGTTCATGACAGACGAGGTATGAGAAAAGGGGCACCGCGTCTTGGGTTCTCTCCTATCAATGATAGGGAATATTATACCGACATGGTTTGGATTTCAGGCACCAGAAAATTTTTTTCCAACTCTTGGTCCTTCCATACTGATGGAGACCCTTCCATTACTTCGACCATCGATATCAACGGCGAATATCCCAACGACTCGGTGAAAGAACAGATCAAGAACATTGCGGACAAAATTAACATTGCGGGCGATATTAACATCTACCATGGTAAGCAAATTCGATCTTCGGTCGCCATACATCGTTTTTTATGTCTACGAGCTAAAACACATGTCTGTTCAAACACCTCAAGGTGATCTTGCTAAGAATACGCTCGACGATCGTCGGTGGTGGGAAAGTCCGTTTAGTCCATTACAAACAATATCATTATCAAGGGTGGTTGTATATTTTCATTATTCTGATGAGCGATTCGATTACCAGTCAGATGAATTCCTTAAGAAATGGTTGCCACGACTCGGGAAATTCAGTAAGTACTTTCTCCAATGAACTATAAACCAACAAGGATTCCTTCGCCGACATCTGAAAAACAAATTTTCGCAGCTATCCAACAATATGTGATCGTCGTGCGAAATTTTGTCAAATTTCCATCGAAGAGCTCGTTGCTGAAGCGGTGCCGTCTGAGCCTGCCGGAATACAAAAATGTCAAATATTTCCTTCTGAACGGGTACGAAGACAAATTGGATGAAGACGAAATACAAGATATTGAGCAAGATCTTAAAAGAATATTTCCTTCACAAGATAAATAAATAGCAGAGGACATTATGTTCACGTTGTATGAGGGAGATATCATGCATATAAAGATTTAGCCCCGCGATGGTACCCGGGGTGGTTTGGTCCAATAATGACTACCACATGGCGGCGCTATGTATTCTGTGGAGAATTTACAAGGTTGCCAAACGTACTTCCGGTTTGAACAAATGTTGTCAGAACAAATCTCAGTTTCACGTCTACTGATGATGGACGAAATAACTTCATTCTCTTATTCAATCATACCATCCTACCACCTCTGACATTCTTTGGCCTGAACAGTCTTGTCGCCGATGAAATTACGATTATCACCTACGATCAGCTTGAGCCACGGCATTGTCAATAAGGTTCAGAACTGGGACCCATGTCCAGTAACCCAGTAACCGGGGTACCCGGTCTTTATTCATTGTCAACTACCTTGGAAGGGCAGCCTGCATTCGTGTTTTCGATTCCCATTTACATCAAAAACTTAGAACACAAACACTGAAGGCTGCGCATCAGTCACATGTCCTGTAAGATAAGGATGGCATCAGAGAACGCGGTGTTGTGCAATGTGCAATGAGACGATTGTCGGCAGTATGTCTCACAATATAAAATATCTTTTTTATTAAAAAAGAAGAAGATGAACTTGATGCTACATAGTCACGCATTCACGAATTGAGCAATGCCCGTCCCCTCGCTTCTTTGTTGACTCGTTACCCGCGAAAAACGCCATGCCACTCCGTCGTCGTCAACATATAATGCGGAGGCCTTCATCATTGAGACTCCCCACATTGGCTCTGCACACGAATTCATGATACTGCCAAAATAATGACCAATATTCCATACAAATTCAAACCCGTTTCAAGCGCCGACGATGCCATTTTCGGAAATGGGTTCGAACAAATACACAACCTGCCATCTGGGCGTAGCCCGGGGAGCTTGGGGCCATCCCCCCCCCCCCCCCCCCCTGAACTCGGCCACGAGCAGTCTCACGATCTCGACGTCGTATTCTACAGCGAGGTGAAGCGTCGTTAATCCATTCTTGTTCCTGGCGCTCGGGTCCGCCTCGTGCTCGGCCACGGGCAGCCTCACAATGTCAACATGGCCTTCCTTCGTCACGTTGTGCAGAGAAGTCTCATTCCGCACATTGTTGTCATTGACATTGGCATCTGCCCCATGCTCGGCCGCGGGCGGCTTCACGACATCGACTTGTCCCCCTACCGTACTGACCAACGAATTTCTCACCCCACCAATGAGACAGTACCTCGCAGTGGTTGGTCTTCTAGGTTGACCCATGCAGAGTACTATCATTGTCATTCTGCACTTAATAGTTGTCATCGTTACGTGCTTATCCGTATTGTTTGATTGTTGGAGGTGTTGGAGGATAGCAGTGCAGGCGGGGATGTCCCTGATATCTGACGCTATTGATCCAGATGGCGTTACGCATTATATCATCACCCAAATGAGCGATGTTCCCGATTTTGTTGGAATTTTTGGTTACTATTAGTATTATTGATTAGAAATCTATATTCAATAAATCACATCAAACATTCATACTAGGAGTATATACAAATGGTCCTAGATATGACCTATGAGAAATGAACTTCTGACTTGTGGCTTCTGGCTTCTGGCTTCTGGCTTCTGGCTTCTGGCTTGTGGCTACTTCTGGCTTTTAACTTCTGAGTACTTCTGGCTTCTAACCCCTGGGCTCTGCTTCTCACAATGCCAAGCTCCTAGCAATGTCCTGGAAACTCACCAGAACCTCTCAGAACCACTCACAGATGGATCTGTTTTAGCAAATGACGAGTTAATGGCCGCACCGTTTGCGATCAAACGCCACGCAATTGGGCACCGATCATTCAATATTCTCTAAATATATATTCGGCTATGCGCTGCGTGCAGATTCAGGTCGTCGAGACGTGATTGTTGTGTTTACAACTCCTTGTCGTTGCTAATATAGTATGCAGCATATTCACCTGTGGCGCGGCCATTGTGCGGCTGGACATAGTAGAATTGGAGCGACATCCGTGGACGATCGTGAGAGGGTGCGCATTGGTAAGCCAGTCATGGTAATTTACAATGTGCAGCGGTTGGAGAGGGCCACGTGCTCAGTCAGACACGTTCAAGACTTATGCAAACAATGTGCCGAGTTTCTTCGTGGCCTAGGTAGTGTTTTGTTTGTTTTATTCGCGCATGTTACTATATAATTAACACTTCTATTCCTTGTGTAACTGTGTACATAATACATAATTATGTTTCATGATTCAGCCGATATTCCTCAATACTTCCAAATATACCTTTTATCAGCTCTGTGTAGGCAGCGACGGATGGCATGCACATTCCTTTTTCTCTCTTCCCCACGACGAATGAACAGCCATCGAATGATTCGAAAATATCTTGGACCGTATCTTCCGGAGTCCATTTCAACAAGTCGGTTGCCGTAATAACAAAGAAGAATGGCCTACAGCCGAGAGTCATCTCGAGCGCCTGCCTCATTTTCTTCAGGTACGCGAGTTTGTCGGAATTCAACCTGCACTTGCCTTCGCTGACGTTCAAGGGTGGCCTTGCAATGAATATGACAGCATCCATTGTACTGTCCGCGTATCTTCTGCTGAAAAACCATTCCACCATATTGCAGGGGTATGAAATAGCTTCACCTTTGCGGACGTATCTATACCGTTGATATGAACCCTGTGTTAGATCAAAAATTTGTGGGTACAACTTTTTGAGAGCAGCAAATACATTTTTGCAAATGCCCATACCCGTCCACGAATCGTTTCACGTGAGAGGCCCTCATAGAAATGTCTAGATCAGATGGAAATCCCGGCGTGTCGCAGATGAAGTATTTGGTCGCCGTTGTCTCAGTCAGTCGATAGTATTTCAAGGTGGCTGTGTCCGACCTAAGCGAAGCTCCACCCGCACCTGTCGTCAAAAACCTCGCATCTCTCTGGTTACCACAAAGCTCCAGCAGAGTCTTGACGAAAGAAGACTTCCCTATTACAAGATCATCGGAAAACGTTAGATATGGCACACCTACTAAAGTGTTCATGTTTTATGTGTGGACATGGTGCAGATACAGACCTGAACCAACATCCCCAGCGACAAGAATACGGATCTCGCTGGATTGATTCTTGAGCCGCGTCTTGACTATTGATTTAATGTCTCCAATCTTGTAATTATTCAGAAATTTTTTGAAGGTTTCCATTTCCTCATCCGTGGGAGGCTGTTCGCGAAAGATGTCAGTGTGATTCGTCTCCATCTTTCGACTTGTACTTCGTTGTCAAATTTGCGGTTCAGATTATATGTCCAAAAGTTGACGAGGTGGGTCACGTATATATCATGTGTTTTGTGTGCTCTGTACTGTGGGCGTACAAAGAGTACTATCAATCCAAAATGGTCAGGCTGACATACACTTTATGTACCATGACGTTATTGTTATTTCAATCGCGACGAAATGAGTTCGGGAAGGAATCTTAACCATATCTAATTTGTGTTTATTTTTAATTGTGTACTCTAAATGGCATTGTTTTTCCCGGTGCTCCCTATTGATTTTCTTCCCACGGGCCCGATCCGTAACAGGCGCTGTGTCGGGTATAGCCTGAGAAAAGAGAGCGTTGCGTCTTGAATTCCTTTTTATCAATGGAAGGGAATACCATCTCAAAATATTGGACAATCGACATCAACGGAGAATGCCCCAACAATTTAGTTATAAGACAGTTGGAGCGCATTGCGAAAAAAATCGATCCGCCTGGCATAACCTCTCCTACCAAACATAGTAAGTAAATTGGTCTTCGGTTGACACTACACCAGTTTTATGTCTACGAACTAAAATACGTATTGTTCAAACACCTCAAGATGTATATTTTACCAAGGATAAGCTCCATAACAGAATGTTACCTCTGTGGTGGAAATTCCCGAGTTGCCCAACGATAGCTGTATATTTTTATTATTCTCATGAACGATTCGATCACCAGTCAGACGAGTTCCTTATGAAATGGCTGCCCCGAGCCAGTGGTGAATTCGGTAATCATTTTCTCCTATGAATTGTTTATTAAGTAACAAGAGTCCCTTCTTTGCGACCTAAAACCCCCATTTTCGCAGGTATTCCACTATACGTGATCGTTGTGCGAAACTACGCCTCTTTTCCATCGAAGCGCACAATGCTGGAGCGGTGCCGTCTGAGCTTGCCGGAATGCAAAAATGTTACGTATTTCCTACTGAACGGATTCGATGACAAATTGGAAGACGACGAAATACAAGATATTCAGCAAGATTTTAAACAAAACATTTTTTCCGCAAGACCCACAAATAGCTTGTCCATATTTTAATTATGTGGGAGATAAAATGTATATCCGCGTGCATATGAACGGGGAAATTTTTGGTTACTTAGTAGTGGAATCGTAAAAACAAAGACCGCCTTGAACGTGACGATTTTACGATGTTGAAGTTGGAAAATTTAAGTTATGTGCTTTACCATCTGTCACTATGTGCTCTATATTTAAGTGATAGGGAGATTTTATATATGGGTTGTAATTATATATCAAAGGCTCCGGTGCCGAAGTCACCGCCAAGATGAAGCATGTATTCTGTGAAAAATATCTTACAACGTTGCCGACCATACTTCTATGGCATCTGAACAAATCTCAGCTTCACGTCTACTGATGACGGACTGAATAACTTCATTCTCTTATTCAACTATACCTTCCCACCGCCTCCGACATTCTTTGGTTTGGACAGCCTTGTCGCCGATGAGTTTAAGAATTTCAACCGGATTGTTACCCCCTCGAAGTCAGAACTGGGACCCACGTCCAGAACCGAGTTTGTTACCCACCATAGTTGGGGAAGGCAGTCTGCATTGTTGTGGATTTGTTTTCGATCCCCATTTACGTTAAATACTTAGTACACAAACACTGGAATCTGCTTATCAGTTCACATGATCACATGCCTATGTAAGTTGTGGATGGCGTCAGAGAGACAGAGAGAACGCGGATGGTGTATACAATGTCCAATGATGAGAAGAGGGTTGTCAGTGCTAAAATCAACGACCATTATGCTCTCTGGTGGTTATCACCGTTGACATCCGTGCAAAAAGAAACCAGGCGTGGCTAGAACAAAGCGGTCATTCACGCTTTGAGCAATGCCCGTTCCCTCCTCGAAAAACGCCTTAATTATGCACGATACCGTTTTCGGAAACGAGTTTCAACATGGCCGCTCGGGAGCTCCGTGGGCATATGATTGTTTGATTGTCACCATGTGGCGGAAAACCCGATCCACGATACGGTCCGGAGAATTTCCTAACAGGAACGTGAATTTCGAGGTCACCTCGGTGGAATTTTCGATTACTGGAACGGCCAGGTCAACATGTCATCACGCTATCACTATATTAACAAATCCCGTGACGGATCGTGTAGCTTCAGTTTATCAATCTTGCGGCAGACCAAAGAAATAAATTAAATAAATAAAAAAATGAAAGGGATGGAGATTTCACAAGATCGATTGAGTCTTTGCAAAACCTCATTAGACTTTCATAAAACATCGATCTTGCAGCCAAATCTGCACAATGTAAAAAAATATTTTTTGAAAATATTGCCCACAACATTTCTATTTTATATTCAGGAACACGTCTCGTAAAGAAATTTGCATATTGACAAGATTGCGGCTCGGGCGATATTATGGTAATATTATTGCTGCATTACTTAGTAATAAAGTTGGCTGAAAGATCATGACATTACAAACATCCCCCAACTGGACGGCGAAGCTCACCATTCGTAACAAAAGGGGTCAATGAAAATCGACCAGCCTTCGGAAAAGGAGCAATGCAGTCGCAGCTCACTAGTGAGGTAACATATTGTCATTTATATCGTGGTGACCTTGTGTTATAGGGCCCATCGCCGAGACATCAGACTTACAATAGCTTGAAAAAGCGAGAGAAAAACTCCAGACCTGGAGGTAAGCAAGGAGTCCGTGGACCAGTTACAAACAGAAAAGCAGAAGAAGAATCCGCTTCGGAATCAAAGGAATACCAAACGCGGCCATCTACCGTCGACCCCTCTCTCTTCTATTGGATCCGAGCTTTATCTGTATATACGTTTGATTGCTCAAAGCGAAAAGGTTGTCGTGTTTCGTCGCTAATAAAGGGGCATTCACAACTGGTACTGGTACAGTACATTGAGTACCTGTGCCATACATTGAGTACTTGTGTCATACTTGTGTCATACTTGACTACTGCCTCCCTTGACCAGTACGCCCAGATCATCGGCCGTCCCAACATGATTCCGAGATGGTCGATTGGATTCCATTAGTGCCGCTACGGCTGGGCCACGCTTGCCATCGCGCAAATCGTGTACAATCAACTAACATCAAACAGCTTTTACCTGGATACCATACATTAAAGTACATGTGTACGCTGCTATATATGCGATGTCGTTTTGTGGTGACTTATGTACGTTTACTTTGTAATTTTGAGCCATCGTTAAGGGCAATTACACGAGTTGTGGGTGTAGCAGTACACAAAGATGAAGCCAGAACAAAAAGGCTAAAGGACGATTATCAGCAGAACGACGACTATTAACAACCGAGCGAGGTTAATTGTCGTCGTCCTGTGGTTAATGGTAGATGTCGATCCGGGCTTCAGGCGGCGTTCAAACTGTTCTGTGGCAATCTTTACAACGAAAAAACTTGTGACATCTTATCGGAATAAGAGGAATTTACTCAAGCGAAAAGCAACTTTGTCATCTTAGGAAATTAATTGCCCAAGCGGAAAGATAAGAATTCGGAATTCGGAAGCCAGGATCCATTATCTTTAAAAACCAACAGGTTAATTTTCAACGCTTCACTGCCAAAGCGTCGCTATAGATCCGACTTTTCAGGCAACATACCGTTAGCGACAATTTTCAAGTGATTATTCACAAGATGCAGGCAATTCAAAAACTAAGCCTCCGCGATGCCCGCAATATGAATGAATCTGAATTCGGTATACGCGGGCAAATGTTTCCATGATTCTCGCTTGGCAAATATGGCTCTAGAAACGTTGGTAGACAAAGCAACAGGTACACATCGACGACAACCGGGGAGATACGATGATGTCGGCATTTGATATCTCGCCGGATGCCTTTATCTCGGCGAGCTGCATATCTACTCAACGATGTGCGCGGCTCGTGCGGATAATTATTTTGTCGAATCTGTATTGGTGCGATATCTATATACGTGTCGATATATCAAATCCATCTGACATGTTCTAAATATAGTCCATTTCGCAATTTATGATACATCTATCTCTTCACTATAATGTAAAAAATACTCAAAATAGTGATAATAATAATAACAATAGAAATTTATTGTCTGTAAATATTTTTCTTACAAAAGTTATTAAATAAAATACCTTTCGCACAATGAAAAATATCAGATTAGCAATCGTATCAAATAGTTTGCTAGATTAAAAATGCTCAGAAAGATGTATCAATTATAAAAACAATCTTATTACACCAATCGACAGATAGTGAGAATCCGGCTAATGAGCTTTCGCATCTGTTAGGACAAAATTTAGCCAAAAAAAAAAAAAAAAAAAAAACCGATGCTAATGGCCGCACCGCTTGCCATCAAACGCCATGCAATTGGAGTACCGATCATTCAGTATTCTCTGGCTATACGCCGCTTGCAAACTCAGGTCGTCGAGGCGCGATTGTTGTGCTTACAACTCCTCGCCAGCGCCCTCTCTCTCTTAGATCCGAGCTTTATCTGTATATACGTTTGTTTGCTCAAAATGAAAAGGTTGTGTTTCGTCGCTAACAAAGTGACTGTTGATCATTTAGGTGAAAATGCGCAACCACATTCACAACTGGTACTGGTGCCGTACATTGAGTACCTGTGCCATACATTGAGTGCTTGTGTCATACATATGAATATCCGTACTACTGGCGCCCTTGACCAGTAAGCCCAGATCATTGGCCGTCCCAACATGATTCCGAGAGATTGGATTCCATTAGTGCTGCTACGGGGCCACACTTGCCGTCACTCAATTGTATACAATTAACTAATGTCAAACAGCTTTTACCTGATATCATATTAAAGTACATGTGTACGCCGCTGTATATGCGATGCAGTTTTATGATGACTTGGATGCTTATATACGTCTACGTTGTAATTTTGAGCCATCGTTAATGATGATTACACGAATTGCGGGTATAGTAATATATAAAGGTGAAGCCAAAACAAAAAAGCTAAGAGACGATTGTCACGAACGACGATGCGTTCTAGCCACCTCGAACGCTCACCGATTTTTATCGCATCACGAACGACCATTTGCACCGTACGATAGATCGCAGATACTAGTTTGGTCGAAATTGTTCCTATCACCGTCATCGTTGGTATTATTTTTGCTGTTATCCTCAGCCGTAGTTCGCCGTAGGAACGAAGACTCGACTAGTGTGCCGATCGTAGATAGAAAAGTGCTCGCTGTCGTTTGAATAAGAATGCTGGTATTGCTGGTATTGTATCTGGTTGGAGAAAGGCGCAAATATAAAGAATTCGTGCCGCCAATAGATTTTGCTTGATGGTTTGATTAAACGACAACTTCCGCACCGTAACAAGCAGCCAGGAGAAGTAATAATAGTTATCGCGATGCTGGTAGCAAAATTCAACATTAGCTCGGATTTCCATATGCCACCAATGCCTTTGAGAACCACCGGGACTTGCATGTATTTCGATTGGTTACTATGGATGGTCGCTTGCATTACTTGGAGGATATCCTCTCGATTTACGAATCGGTTTGTGGGCTTGACGGAACTAGGAATATCCTTTTAACAGCGCTTCTGGCGGCATTTCGCAGGGCAGTTATGGTAGATGGATGGTATCTGGGTTGCAAAAATGGTATCGCCTCTATTATCTAAATCTTTCAGGTTTTTATTCACACATGAAATTCTATTGTTCTACTATACTACACTGCTCCACTAGGCGCTGTGCTTGTGGAAATGGGACCGAGATACAATGGTCGTCCGCTGGAATTAACAGTATCAATAATTTTGTTGACGTGCCATCATCGCTGGTAGTAATCAGTTAAGTAGCTTTTCATGCGGACGTTCTGGACATTACTTTCGGAAGACATTTAAGCAATGGCCAATGAGTCGCAAGATTTTGATGGAAAACGAAACTTGCTCTGGAAGGTTGAGACAGCTCACGTTGTCACATGCGTCCTGGCGGTTGCGATGTTGGATTTGCATTCATTCTTGGTCGAGTATACGGCACCTTTCGGGCTGAATTTTTTACTCCGAGTTCAATGTACAGGTTTAAATGGAATCGATTCCTATTATATCCGTTTCACGAGGGCAGCTCACACAGAAATCGATGTTTTTTTTTTTTTTTTTTTTTTTTTTTCCTTTGTAAAGATTACCACAGAACAGGTCGAACACTCGTACGACAATTAACCCTGAACGACAATTAACCGTCGCTCGGTTGTTAATGGGCGTCGTTCTGCTGTAATGACGAGCAGTGAGAATTTGCGACAATTAGATCACATCGACATTTGTAAGGTGAGGAGCAGATAGCATTTGCGATTTTAGAAACCATCGTTACCGCGTTGAACAAGAGCTTGTCTCCATAGAGTATCCTATTCCCCATGTCCGAAAAGCAAACAAAGTGCACCTTCCATACGTCCGACACATTGTTACTTAACTGGAAAATCTGGACTAGATGGCTGTTGACTTCCAGGTTTGTCTCATTGGTCTGCTTAGAACAACAACAGGATGAGTGACATTCACCGGGGGATCGTAGAGATCGAAAAAATGGCAAAACAGAACTGTCTGACACGTAGCTTTATGACAAGCAGTGCAATTACGAAAGGCGGGACCACTGTATGAAAGGACCCTGGCAATCCATGAGAGGGTGTTGGGGTCAAAGAACACAAAGATGGCAGCATCGAACAATTTGGCTTTGCTCTACAAAAGCCAGGGCAAGTGCGATGAAGTGCAGCCGCTGTAAGAACGGGCGCTGGCGATCTGTGAGGTGTTGGGATCAGAGCACCCAAATACGGCACAACCTGGCTAAGCTCTACAAAGACCAGGACAAGTACAAACGGGCGCTCGCGATCTGTGAATCAGAACACCCACGAATTGTAAACTCGGAACGATCTAGCTAGCTGCCTCTGCACCATTTAGTCGCATTACTATCTCCCGCTGTCCCTGATTTAAGTAATAATATTTCTGCGCAATTTACGAGGTGATGGTGTTTTGTCTTGTTTTGCGCCTTTACTAACATATTTACAGACTTGTATATAAATTACAACTATTCAGATTAATTTATCTTCAAATAACAGTCTATATACGCGGCAATTGACCCGTGCTGGCCACGGCATCCATATTCATCATCACTGTGTTTCATCATTGTCCCCGAATCACGTATATACCATGCAGCACGATCTCTGGTAACATAATTTCATCTCCTCGACCAACTTCTCCAAATTCACCTCCAGTGTTCGCCAATCGTTTTTGGTATTAAGAGAGGAAAAGGAAGGAGGATGTAGCCAACAATGATAAATCGAACGGCATGAGCCATTATCGTGTGGTGGTGTTCGTTTTTCAAGCTATGCCCCATTTCAATGAGTGATAAAGCATGTATTTAGGAGGTTGCGTCATGGGTGGCTTTGCGTCCTTGGTGACATCATATGAGACCAACTTGGCTACCCCCTCGAACTCAAGCATATCGTCGGCTTCCATTCTCCGAATTGTGTTCGTGCAGCCTATCTCACCTGCAAGTTGTTTTCACAGAGAGCATATGCCAGAATTTGGACGGCACATGGACAATGCTTGATGTTCGCTGAAGCCGCACGTTGATTCCCCGCACATTTATATACTAAAATGGGACATTGTTAACGCGTACCCCTTGTTCAAGAAGACAGAACCCTTCGGGACATCTACGCTTACCACCACCCGTTTGATCCGGTGATATTAGAAATCTTCAAGAATCACAAACCGCAAAATTTCTGTCTCGAATACCGACACCGCGAATTTTGACGCAAAAATTTGCAGACATTACACCTGCTCTATCTCAAACCCCATGAACAGACCATTTGACGACATTTTCGCGTTGAAACTGAACGTGTGTCTTGTATAGCAATTCATGTCTTCGATTTGGCAACGTCACGATCGGCGATCTAGGCCTCCGTGGATCGCGCACGTGTCCCATGGGCACGTTTTTTGGTCTACGTCATTTGAGTGACGCCATTTCACAGCCGTTTTATAAACCCCTACGTACCCCCACGGCGAAAATAATTTGTGTTAAATGGCATATTGAATTTATTGTTGTTCATGTGCATATACTGTCATAGATAACACTCGGCGCTCGACTCCCCTTCACAAAAGAATAAAAGACTGTCATAAAAGATCGCTCGGCGCTCAACTCCCTCCCACGATAAAAAAAAAAAAAAAAAAAAAAATGCTCTAAGCTGTCGTCAATGTGAGGGGCCTAATCTACCCAAATACTAATCAAGATTGCAAGCATAGGGTATATCAATGAAATGTTTTTAACAATGATGGGAGGCATCAACACTTCAATCCAAAAAATAGCGATCGCATAGTAGATCACCATGGCTGCGTGCAAAGCATGACACACCCACACGATAATCTTCCTCGTCCACCGGCGTCGCAGACAGCGCACCTTTCTCCGATAGAAGAAATGGAGTAGGACTGTCAGCGCAAGTGCAGTTCCCAGACGGAGACGCTCGCCAAGGGTTTGTCCTAACGTATCGCCGTTCCAATCCGCCGAAAATTCCGTTGCGTTGTTGGCGAGGAGGGCAAAGGCCAGGAAGGACAGCAGGAGCAAGGTCCAGACGAGGCGGGAACGAGTGCTTTGTGGGAGCGGCGTCTGCTTGAGGACAAAAGTGCCACCTGCTGGGAGCATGACACCTACGCCAATGGAGGGGATCGGGATTTGGTCGCCCGTTTCGAGATGAACGACGTAGGTCAGGTCGTTCATGTCGATTTCGAATCCTTGTATATGGTCGGGTGTGAGATGCACGAAGGATTCGCCGAAACCGGGGTAAAGGTCAATTCTTTGTGGTGTAGGGTACTCGCTGATGATGCGAGTGACTTCGGGGGGGCGGGACATGCATGCCAAGGCGAAAAGGTTGAGCACAGCATTAGGGGACATAACCCGTGCGATGAAGGCGAAAAAGCGGTGGAACATTTGTGTGGGGTAGTGAAGTGAATGCTGGTTGGAGTGGAGGTGAAACCATGCTGGCTTTGGGGAGCGCAGGAACTACGATTTATATAATGCACGGTACTCATAATTTACTGATTGACTTGGACCCTGTAAGAAAATAAACGGCAGAACATCCGGGGCGTGCACACCCACTTTGGAGGTCGCGCGGTCTATTTTCGGTAATGGACCTCCACTGACGGAGATACAAAGCTAGGCCTGTTCGGGAGCGCGCGATCCTTCAATCATCGTAGGCTGCGGATGTGGAACGCCTTTTCCAATTTGTGGAGCGCGACTCCTTATTTGGATTATTTGGATGAGTCCGAGCATGCACTTTCCTGCATTTGGGTCGCGCGATTTCATTGTGTCCCCATGTCACAGGTATCCACGCGGTTTTCCAATGTCATAATGTCATATCAGTGTGAACCATCCTGGCCAGGTGTTCGGGCTGGGGGACATGAGAACCTTCCACCATCTATTTTTTCTACCTTTCGGATATTGATGGTCGGCTGAGTATGATTTGAAGACCGAATCGTCTCGTGCCCTTCCCCCAAGCATCAAATGGTGGATAATGTAATCGCTCCTATGTGAATTCGTATTTTGAATCATGCTTTCCTGCTTATACACTAACTGCGATTGTTTATTAATCTGATCCCGATCAAAAAATAAAAGCGAGGTGTAGGAATAAATTAGTTTGTATCACTGAGAATGGATCATGCATGCAAAATCGCGTACGTGACGAAAGTCAAGTTTGGGTAAAAATTTAGAAATCACTGTCTCATTGTTCGTGGGTAATTAATATTTCAATGCATAATGCAATTTATATTTATTATGGTATGCACTCTGATACAAGACCAAGGTATCCTGTTTTCCACCATACCCCTATACGTCAATATCCTCCCTCCTCTGCTTCAACCACTCGGGCCAAACTAGCATCTTCCCATGATCCCACCCAGCCTCAGCGCCTCAAGCCACTCGGGCCAAACCAGTATCCTCTCCATGATCCCACCCCGAGCCACTTGGCATCTTCCCTATGATCCCACCCGCCACTTGGTCCACTCTCGTCAGTATTCGTCAGTATTCGTCAGTATCAAAGAAAAAGTCGATCTTCTCGCTGTTATAGAAAATGACATGGATTTAAGGCCATTGGCGAATTAGTAATCGTAGCGACGGTAAGAAGTAGCCCCCGAACAGACATTATCTGCGTAAATATTCTCATTGAAAAATCATCTAATACACATACCATTTTCTCCGCCCCTGGCAGATAGAATATCTACATTAGTAATCTTCTCCACCATAATCTTCTTCTAACGTATCTGCTGTTATGCTCTGGCGCTCTTCCCAATGTACTAGTCATTCACGCACACGAATGTCACCTGGCACACCTTGAGGAGGCGTCATTGCACCATCGCCCTTATTCTCAAAGGCTGAGAAGGTGTCGTCACTTGAGCGCTGCAAAATTGTGGGGGAGCGTGGCGCGAGGCTTTGCATGCCGGTCGGGGCGGATGTCAAGGTACGGGGTAAGGGTGAACTCAGAGTTTGGACTGGTGACACTGCGAGGATGGGGGGAGAAAGCGAGGTTTGGATGAGTATGTGTTGCATGTTCGCGTAATCGAATCTGGGGACATACAACAATATTCGGCTTACATATAGAATTCCTGATCAAAGTTGATGTTCCTGGCAAACTAGAAGTGTTTGTATCAACCATTATTAAAAAAGGCATCGAACTTATGGAGGGTTTGTGGGATCAATATCAGTGTTAGAAACTCTCCAGTCAAGCATGCCAGTAATAATGGAAGCAGGGCACCACAATTACACATACCCTTCAATTTAGGATTGACAACTTCCGCAACTTGCATCACAATCTCCTGACGGGCTCGTTAGTCTTCAGATCATCCAGGTGCAAAGGTCCCAATGATAACGACGTGGTGATGGTCGGTGGGTCTTGGTGAAGGTCTGCTGAGGGAAACGCGGCACAATGAGGTGGTGTGAGACTAAGTATTCTTTCATGAAGCATATATATATCAAACAACTTACCCCACCGCGTTGAGGATGGTAAGCAGCCTTCCAGGACGGGCCAAACTCGCCACGGATGGTGTCACTGGCGTCATTGGTGTCAAACGGATGTTCAGGGTAGACGTTGGAGAAGGGGCAGGGGCAGCGGTGTCAAGAATGGCAACTTTGGTCAGACAGTCTGAGCAGGGGTTGTTGGGTGTGACGTCATTACAAAAAGGCTGTGGCGTCATCTCTTCGAATATATACTATATATATACTGTGCAGCATACGAAATAGTACAAAAAAACGTTTTGCATCATATCTCTGCCGTAATGACTTTAGACTCGATGGAATGACCATGATAAAATATGGATCTAATTTATTCAGATGGTCAAAAAATAACTAGGATGAACTATTGACTACAGAATTACTATTAATCAGAATTATTAATATCTTTTAAAATTTTATCATAATAAATTTTTTTCAAATATATATAAATTTAATTTATATTAATATATTATATTTCTATTAAACTTAGTAATAAAATAAAAAATATATAATATATTTGACATTTTAAATTATTTATTATAAAATTTAATAATTAATAAATATATATTTAAAATAAAAATATAATAATAATAAGATATATATATATATTCCTTAATCTGTAAGTATTTTAAAGTTAAATTTGGCTGTAAATTTTTTTTAAAATTTTTTAATTAATAATAAAAGCAACTTTTTTTTTTAGCAATTTAATTTTTTTAATTTCTATTTTAAAATTGTCAAATTTGACTATAATACAGAATAAGAGATATATATAATAGTTATATAGATAATTTAATAGTATTTTTAATAATATAATTATTTTAGTTAATAAAATTATAATAAATCAAATAGTTTATCTAATTATTAAAGTTAATAATTTAAAATTTAATTACTTATTAGAATAATTTATTTAGCTTATTAGATTTATAGATTTAATATAATAAAACTTTTAATTAAATTAACTTTAATTAATTTATTAAATATTTAATATAACTAATTAGAGTAGTATTATATATATAGATATATATATTTCAGAAAATATATATCTAATTTTAAAAATTATATTAATATAATAACTTTAATAAAGAATAATAAAAAAGATATTTTTTATAATAATTAAAATTAAAAAAAAAAAAAAAAAAAAAAATTTTTTAAAAAAAATAAAAATAAAAAAAAAAAAAAAAAATTAAATTAATATATTACAGATAACTAAGATAACTATTAGTCATAAATTCTAAGTTCTTATAAGAAAGTACTAAGTTTTAATTATCTATTGCAGTAGTATAGTCTAAGTATTATTTTCAGATTCTTATACTAATAAAGATATTATATTTGTATCTCAAGTTGATTAGACTTAAAATTATTAATAAGTTGGATCTGAGGGTTCTTGATAAGAATACTGCTTTATTCTTATATTTAGAAAAAATAGAGCTAAGATTATTATATACTTAGTATAGAGGATATTTATATAGATCTAAAGCTATAATTAAATATAGTATATTAGATATATTTATATATAGTTATACTATATAATATTCATGACTGCTTATTGGAAATTCTATTAGAATTTCTGTTGGAAATTCCAGTAGCTTATTAGTATATTTTTATAACTATTTATTAGAAATTCTGTTGAAATTTTCAATAGCTTTATTGATATATAATAAACTATTAAATTTTTCTCTTCTTTGTCAGAACCTACTCATTAAGGTTAGTACTGAATTCTAGATATTTTTTAAACTGAAGAGCTATATATATACTAGACTACTTAAAAGGTAATATCACTCTAGTATTCATTAGTTGAATTAATAATATTCTTAGAAGATATTTTATAGAAATAGTTAAGGACTTTGGACTAAGTACAGAAAAGGACATATAACGTTTTTATAATAATATAGATATAGTTGTTAATGAATAGATAGAACAGTTGTTTAGTTTTACTAAAAGTTGCTTATTGTCTTTAGAAAAGTTGAGATGGGAATATTGAGATAAGATAGAGTAAATAGATTAGATTAGAGTTACTAGTATAGTATGAGAACTATATATTTATTATAAATTAGTTAATAAAGGAGTCTTGTATCAGTGAAAAAAAA
>RBNI01002121.1:0-19603 GCA_003990745.1 Jimgerdemannia flammicorona | reverse complement strand
TCAAGGAAAACGTCTAACTCGCCAATTCGGAAATGAATGTTTTCCTCAAAATCTCAGTGAATTTTCATTCGATTTTAATGTTTATGATATCATTGTGAAGCTCTCTTTAATAGCTTTCCAATGACACTAAGATCATCAAAATCGGATGAAATCTCACTAGTTATTGAGGAAAACATTTGGTAGTCTAATTGTAAGATAAATATCAGTATGGTAAAAGGAACTCTCAAAAGATGAGTATCAGTACTCTCAAAAGGCACATTCACATTCAAAGAAAAAATATTGGTTGTACTGTTCATAGTGAAATATGTTGTATTTAACAGTCAATCCCTACTGCTCCATGTTCACCTCCTTCTGTACTGTGTCTAGATTATGTTCTGTAGTCACCTCCTCCTCTTCAGCCCTCTGAGCCTCCAATCCAGCCAACAGTTCATTTATCTCCCCATCAGTCTTTTCCTCAAACTCCTCCCAGTACTCAATGTAGGCCTCCTGCCAGAGCTGCAATCCATGGTGCTTGTTCCAGCAGTATTCAGCCCTCTCCCCAGTGACCACCACCAGTTCTGTCTCCTACTCCTTATCTACCTCATACCCTTCCTCCTCCAGATACACTGTAAGAATTTCCACCTTCAATACCATCCTCACTCCACCCCCCTGCAGTATCCATGCCCAATGCTCATCACCCATTACTCTCAAGTCCACCTCTCCCAACTCTTCTGCTGCCAGGTTATTTATCATCCGGTACATCCAAAGTAGGTTCCCCACCTCCTTCCCTCCAGGAGTCACTGGCCTCTCTCCATCCAGCATTGTAGTGTCAGCTCCAGTGCTCACAGACTCATCCCATACCTCTGGGACATCCACCAGTTCCTCCTCTCTGACTGCCACCACTTGTCTCCCAGTTGCCACCTCCAGAATTCCAAATTTCACCTGCTGGCCCCCCTGCATAGGCACATCCTCCACTACCCTATTTCAGGAAGCTGGGCCTTACCTGATAAGAGAAGTAGGGGTAGGGGAGTCCTCCCAGTCTATCTCCCAAACCTCCAATATACCATCAGCATATGGGTCATTATCAGATACCTCCTTATCCTCCCCTGTCTCCTTTCTGGCCTTCCCACCCCCCTTGCTGGCCCAGACACTCACTTTGGCCCCCCTTGTGCCCTTTATCTTGCTCACATCCTCCAGTGGTCTGCCCTCCAGCTTAGCCAGCAGATCCTTCTGCCTCTTATACCTCTAAGCCCTTTTCCACTACTCCTTGTCCACTCAAATCTGCTTTCCATCCACCACCTCTAAGTGTATCGACTCCACAAAAGCCTTTCATGCCTTTGCTTGCTGCTCCACAGTACCACTCAACTCTTCAAGGGCTTTCAATAAATCCTTTTCCTCCTCCTCACTTCCCTTCACCCTTGTCACCTTGCACAAGATTGCTCCCCAGACCATCACTGAAGGCCAATCTCTTGTCTTCCCAGTAGCTTCTTTCCTAGCTAGTCGAATCCTTACATCTATGTCACTAGTCCTGAGTGAGGTCCCTTTTCAGACCCTGAATCTGATATCTACCACCTCTCCATATTCTGCCATGACCTCCTCAACTATTCTTCTTATCTCCACTGCTGTCACTGTGAGCACTCCTTTCACCAGCAGTTGGACTATCCTGGGATTCCATTTCAGGCAGTATGTCATCAGAACACATACCTCCCCAACTATCAATCCAACCTTCAGCACCTCCTCCAGTGGCTCAGCCTCCTCAAAACCCACCTCTACTCCCTCCAGTCCCTTCAAAAACTTCACTGACATGGCTCCTGCCACCTGCTTAGCAATAAGCCCCAGCACCATTTTCACTGTCACCACTAAGCCCCAGAAGCACAGTGTAACTGCAAATACCAAGATCAATTTTTTGAGTAATGGGGCCACCACCAGGCCCATCACACCATCTGCCAAATCCCTTTGTCTTCCAAGCCTCAACCACTCAGCCTTGCCATCAGCCATCACATCTGGATTTTTTTCCAGATTGGCAGTCCCATCGCCATCAGCAGTCACACTCCCCCCAGCTACTACTCCTCCAGCTCTACTGCTCCCCCTTCCAAGGACTACTCCCCCATACACTACTACCTTCTCAGACTCCTTGCCCTTCCTCAGCCAGCCCTCCAGCCCTGAAGCCTACTGCCTCCCTTTCACTATCTCTGCAAAGCTCGCCCTCCCAGACCCTTGGCCTCTACCACTACCTCTACCCCTTCCACATCCACCTGCCAGCAGCCCCCTCATACCCTCCCTCAGGCCCGGGCCTCTCTCCACTTGCTGCCAGTTGAAAGTGCTTGGACCACCCTGCCCAGTATGTACCTCAGATAGCCTGTTGGTCACCATATTGTTAGTCTCTTTGCTCCAAAAATGATGTTGTAAGTGCTTTTCAAAGGTTGTATAACCTGAATGGTATGGAGAAAGATATGTAAATTTGTCTCATCATTGTGAGGACAATCAGACCAACACAACTAGTTTATATAGCTTGGAAATTATACTCAGGGCCCCTCCTCTCTCAGATGTTTTGTCTATATGTATAAGATAGTTCTGAACAGTGAGGTTCAGTACATGGGCCTGGCATCGCATATAGCAGCTTTCTGCTCTAAAGGCCACGTTTTCCTGTTTGAGACTGGCTGCTAAAACCTGGAAAAATGTTGAGTTGTTTGTAGTATTGTCTATCATAATAGCCAAAATCTGTACTTGAAATATTCAGTTGGCAAATTTATATGAAAATAAATAACCAATAAAATCTGTTTTTTTTAGAACCTCCCTCAAAATGCTGACCTGATGGCAAGCCCCCCTTTTTTACCTTGGTTGTGATCCCAAGCTCCCAGATATAACTAATAAAAGCATCTGCGATGTTGTCTTCAGAATAAGGGCCAGCAAGTTTGACAAAGTCAAGGGTGAGAGATTTAAGCTGCTAATTGAGGTCAATCCAATGATCAGTAATACTCAGAAATAAAATTACATTGGGGGATATCCATGTGTCAATTGTAAATGAAATTTTGTCTGCCAAATTCTGTTTATTGAATATAAGGTTACATTGGTGAGCTCTTTATAAAAATATATATATAATTCAGCTTGCAAAGGTCATGGTGCTGCCCTTATTTTTTTTACCTAAAGTGTCTGGCAGAGATTGTTGTGCTCCTTCCTATAGGTCTCCAGGACATCTTTGCAAATAGTATTGGAACTTGGCAAATATAAATCATACTTGAGGAGGCCAAAGATACTATGCAATTGATCACTCTCAATGATTGTAAATGGCTGGTCTGTGTACACAATCCAGCAAATGAGCTGATTTCAAAATTCTGCTGAAGGGTATGGCTAAATATTTTTGATTAAATGGGGTTGTTGGTATAGAAATAGTCAGGAAATTGGATAAATATACCCACCACAGCTTGGATGTTGATTTTATTTGTCTCTGTATTCTTTTTGATTTTGTCAGAGTATTATCTTTTATATGTCAATATATGTTCGAAGTCATACCATTAAGTATTTTGAACTTCTGGCTGATGCAGTTTACAGGGGTGGATGAAACAGTATCATATGTATGTCAAACAAAAGTATCAGTTATATCAATAGGTGCATCTTAATTTTTTACCTACAATAATTACAAACAATATCATCTCCTATCTTAGTACAATGTTGTCAGATTTCGGAGCAAGGATTGTATAGAAGGTGTGGAACTATCAAGGATATTTGACTTGAAGCATTATCGGTACTGTGAACTATTGAAGACTGATCTATTGACATGTGTGTTTGCATGTTTGCATGTATATACATATATTTGCATATATGTACATATATTATATATGTGGACATGTTCAGCATATAAGTCATGTGGAAGATTCAGATTAGAGGATTCAGTTGAAGGATTCAGATGAGGATTCAGATTGAAGGATTCAAATTGGAGGATTCGAATTGGAGGATTTGAATTGGAGGATTTGAATTGGAGGATTTAGATTAAGTGATTTAGATTGAGTGATTTAGATTGAGTAATTCGGATTGAGTGATTCAGATTGGGGTAATTCAGATGGGTGATTTGGATGGGGTGATTCAGATTAATCTGAGTTAATTCAGATGGCTTCAGATTTGAGATTTGGATCAAACCATCATATGATGAATTAAATCTGGATTTGATTCAAATTGATTCATTTAGAGTATTAGCCACATAGCAACCAGATAGCAACCATAATGTATAAAATACCCCAGAGACAAGAGTGAATAAACCTCAGTCTGAATTGAAGTACAAACTAAAGAAGCCTCTAAAGATTGAGTATTGGTCCCCTTATTTCCACTCCAGTTTACTTTCTGATATAAAGTCTTGGTTTACTTGCCAGATAAGCCTGAAGTTTGCCACTAAGTTTAAGGAAGAACTTCACCACTATTTGAGTAATCTGCTACTTAAGGAATAAGCTGCCATATTTTAGTTCACTTGCCAGATAAGTCTGAAGAAACTGCCAAGTTCGAGGAAGAAATTTGCCACCTTTTGAAGAGAAACCCACATTTCCAGAAAGTCTGCTATTCTTGCCACAAGCCAGTCTATCTGACACAACTTTGCAGTAGAGTCAGTCTACAATATAACCCTATGTAAATGAAGCCAGTCTTTGACATAACTTATCAAGAATCTGTCATTTTCAAGTCATCTGAGTTATTTGAGTTATCTGCAACATCTGAGTAATCTGCACCATCTGAGTTATTAGTTTGTTCTCAGTGAGTCTGATTCAGAGAATCTGCTACCAGTACTATTTCCAGTGAGCTGATTCAGAAGAATCCATGCCATTCTCTATTCTCAGTAAACTCATGTTAAATCAAGTCATCCACCTGAAATTACATAAGGAAACTGCCAAATTACCAGACCATTATATATAAGGAATCTGTCACACTTTACAAAGATTGTCATACTATACAAAGAGATTGTCATACCAGAAATCGCATACTTTTGGAGATTGTTGTACTATACAAGATCATCATGCAGAAATTGCATAAGAAACCCACTATACTATATAAGATTGTCATGTAGAAATTATATACTTTTGGAGATTGCTATATCACATACATACAAATTTCCACTATACCTAGAGAACCATCCCAATAAGGAAATCGACACACAAATTGCTTACAGATATCCAGTTTTGACTATTATACTATTAAATATCAAGAATATTTTGTTGCTTTTAACAAAGAAACTGGGGGCTTAAGCCAAACTACACCAACCCCCAACCTTGTAATTTGCCTCTATTGAGCCAGATATATTACATTTGGGGGCTCAACTAGGAAGATTTTAAAATTGATGTGACTTTTCAGCTCACAAGAGCCCACAGTTAAACTGGATACATTTGATACAATACCAATCTCTGCCACTACAGGAGAACCAGTTATCACCAGCATTTGGACAGGAAGAGAAGTAATCACCTCAAGACTTACCAATTACTCAGCATCAGAAGGATCCTAACCAGAAGTAGCCCAAAATCTCCAACCAGATCAATCAAACAATATAGGCAATCCTGTTAGAGACTTTGGAGAACTTGCCCAAGAACTTGAAGATCTTATTACATAAGTTCAAAATTGTACAGCCAGATACTCTATAGCAGTTCCACCAATCTCACCCATAGAACCCTTATTACCAGCCCTTGCAGAACTGGAAGTAGCTCCTTTAAGAATACCTAGGCTCATTCCACTTCAACCAAAATCTGCAACACCCTCCTTGAGATACTCAATCACTTCCACTCTCAGCAACAGTTTGAGAAGTAAATTAGAGTCAGAATCTAAATCAGAATCCACACCAGAACCAGAATTAGAAGAAAGTGATAACAAAATGGCCACTTCCTTGCCAACCTTTGCAGGATATCCAGAGGAAGACCCCAGAGAATTCCTTAATGGAATTGAAGGAATTGCAGCTCTGAGAAATCTCTCAGATGAAAGAAAAATTGCCATTTACAAGGCCCAGCTCAGAGAACCAGCTAGAGGAATTTTCTACCAAATAGTAAATAATCCAAATTCAGAACTGGTAGCAAAAATATAAGCAGCAGCATCTTTCTAGCTGGAATATATAGCCATGGTCTACTGGCTCATTGAAAAATATGCAGAAAATGAAACCTACCACAAAGCCCAAGAATCCATCATAGGGATGAAGATAAATCTTGGAGAATTACCCAGAGCCTTCTTCATAAGAATCCAGAAGAGAATGCATGCCACTAGGTTCAATGCCACCAACCAAGACATCATAGATCCAATGACCTTCATGAATGGGATTCCCCCAAACATTGCCCAGCATGTCCACACCCTAGGTATCAGAAGGTCTGAAGAGCAAGTAGATGTAGCCCAAGAATTCTTTGATATCAGACAAGGAACTACCTGGAGTGACTATAATAAGAAGGATGATAAAGAAGACATCCTGGTCAAAGCCCTACAAGGACTCCTTCAAGGACAAGAGAAATCTGAAGAAAGAAGGCTAGCTAAAAAAGAAAAGAAGAACAGAAGTGAAATCCAAGACCTCAGCTCCAAATTGGACCAATTGGTTGAACAGATTGAAAAACTCACTATATGTAAAAATCAGAGTTATCAAGATAACAGAGGGTATCTGATACAAAGAAACCAAGGTTATCTACCAAGAGATAATAGGAGCTACCAGCAAGAGGAAAGAAGATACCCTATCCAAGACAGAGCTCAAGTCTAATGCTTTTACTATGAATAATTTGGACACTATACCACTGAATGTGACAATAAAAGAAGTGACTGAAGAGACTCAGAACCATCAAATCAAAGGAATGATACTCAGTACAAAAAGACTGAAGCCCATCCTGTTGAAGACTTTGAAAAAGCAAGTAACAGAGAAGACTACAGTGACCTAGACCTACATATATCCTACCAAGATCACTATCTGAAAAAGAGTTTACCCAGTAGAAAAAAGGAAGAGACCTGTAGGAAGGCCATCCAGAAATATCAGCAGAAGAATCATCTAAGAAGAAGACAAAAAATATGAGGAAGAGCAGATAGAAACCCCTCTCTGGACCCCCTCACCTTTTGTCTCTGAGACAAATGAGCTGCTACCAGAAGATGAAGAAATGGAATAAGAAGAACAGGAGTCTGCTACCCCAAAGTCTAAGAAGAAGTACACCCAAAGACCATGCCCAGAGATATTTACAATGAAGCCTGGCAGAAGATTCAAGAAGTCAAGATAGAGATTTCTCTTCTACAGTTCCTGCAACTAACACCTACTGGAGTCCAAAACAAATTACTGAGAACCACCAGGTCCAGCACTGGCTGAGTTTCAATCCCACAGCAAGAGCCAGTCCCCATTCCTATCCAAGCTGCAGAAAGACATGTCAGCATTTACCTACATAGAGATATTGGAGGACAAAAGGTGAAAATCTGCATAGATATAGGAGCAGCTATCTGTGTCATTGCTAAATAGTTCCTGGATATCCTCCAATGGCCCACTGATGGACCATCCAACCTCAGTATCATAGTAGCAGATGGAGCCCAAACTCAACTCCTTGGAGAAATATATAACATCACCATCTCTCTGAGATACATTCAGTTCTCCATCCTGAAAGCTGTTGTCACTGAAGCTATCATCTATGACATAATTCTTGGCATCAACTGGATGAAGGAAATGAATGCAGTTATTAATATCAGTCAACAAGAAGAAATATAGAGTTAAGGTAACCAGCTATGAGCAATCAAAGAAGAAGAAGAAGGTTACCATCCAGGAAGAATATGCCAGCAGTGAAGAATCTACTACAGAAGAGGAAGAAGAATCTAAAGATAGAAATGATCCCAGACTCAATCCCTGAATTAACCTAGTGGATGACAGACCAGAAGACAATGTATGGGCTAAGAACACTATCCCCATTACCATTGGAGCCATTGCAGAAGAAATCAAAGGATGCCCCACCTGCCTCAAGAGATACAAGTGCCCCAAGCACTCCTCCAAGATCATTGGGACAAGGAATTCACCTGGCACAACCTGCCCGGAGTGCAGAAAGAAGATGCAGACATGTTCCAGAAACACCTGCAGCTGAAGCTACAGAAGTACAAGCAATTTGAGGCCAAGAGTTATCTGAGGAAAAAGAAGTTCCTGATCAAGAAGTTCCTGATCAAGAAGTTCCTGACCAAGAAGTTCCTGACCAAGAAGTCCCTGAACAAGAAGTATCTGAAGAAAAAGAGGTCTCTGAACTCATTCCCTGAGATGACTCTTGCTGGACACCACCTGAAGACAATGACTCTTGGAATATGGAAAAAGGACTCAGTACAATCCCCATTATCCCCAAGAAAGAAACTTACCAAGATAGGGCATTTCAGCTAAGAAGATGTCCATACCAAATAGTCTTTTACTCTCTCTGAGATTACTGCTACCAGTGCCATCTACTAGACTAACAGGAGAGACAGAGACCCTAGAGACCAGAACCCCTGAATATAGTTATACAGTCAACTACCTATCAAGAAGTTACCACTAAGTTGCAAAGTCAATTCAGAGGACAAGATTTCTTTATCTGAACAGAAGTATACCCCTTATCTACTCTTCCCCCAACTTATGATCAAGATAGATACTAATTCCCAAGACAATAAGAAATTAACAACCAGGAATATCATTTCTGAGCAATGGGATATTATAACCATAAAAGACACCCAGACTGCCAAGACTACAGATATCAGAAGATTCACCTCAGTCATGATATTGTAATCCATACCTTGAAGAGAGGAGATAATAGAGGCCAGATCTGAAAAAGCCAGACCAAGAAGCCAAGAAGAAGAATCCTTAGAATAGAGCAACTATGGTACAGATGATGAAGATGATAGAACAGGTATTGATGCAGAAGATGCTTACCCACACTGAGATGATGACTAAAGGACAGTTTGAGGACAGACAATCCTTTAGTGGGGGCTGATCTGATAAACCAAAAACATATCACCCAAATTATAACTTAGCCAGATGACATGAAAAATTAGTAACTTAGCCAGATAATATAAATATATAGCATAGTAATTAGACATAGCAACCATTGCTGTGGGAAATTGTATAAACAGCCAAACTACCAGATAAGGTATATCTGTGCAGGACCTACACACCTGTACTAGACCTGTATATCTGTGCTAGACCTACATACTTGTGTTAGACCTACATATCTGTGCCAAACCAGCACACCTACTATAGATAGCAAATCTATAGTTAGCTATATAGCAATCAGATAACAACTACAATATATAAAATACCCCAGAGACAAGAGTAAATAAACCTCAGTCTGAATTAAAGTACAAACTAAAGAAGCTTCTAAAGATTGAGCATTGGTTCCCTTATTTCCACTCTGGTCCACTTTCTGATACAAAGCCTTAATTCACTTGCCAGATAAGCCTGAAGTTTGTCACTAAGTTCAAGAAAGAACTTTGCTGTTATTTGAGTAACCTGCTACTTAAGGAATAAGCCACTATATTTTGGTTCACTTATCAGATAAGCCTGAAGAAACCACCAAGTTTAAGAAAGAACTTTGCTGCCTTTTGAAGAGAAACCCACATTCCCAGAAAGCCCACTATTCTTGCTACAAGTTAGTCTATCTGATGCAACTTCACAGTAGAGCTAGTCTATAACATAACCCCATATAAACAAAGTCAGTCTTTGATATAACTTGCTAAAAATCTACCATTTTCAAGTCATCTGAGTTATCCAAGTTATCTATAATATTTGAGTAATATGCATCATCTGAGTTATTAGTTTATTCCCAGTGAGTCTAATTCAGAGAATCTGTTGCTAGTACTTTTGGAGATTACTGCACCATATATACACAAATTGCCACTATACCTAGAGAACCATCTCAATAAGAAAATTGATACACAAATCACTTACAGATATTCAGTTTTGACTATTATACCACTAAATACCAAGAACATTTTGTTGCTTTTAATAATATAACTGGGGGCTTAAGCCAAACTACACCAACTCCCAACCTTATAATTTGCCTTTATTGAGCCAGACATATTACAATACTAATGAGGGGCTATCTGGACTAAGCTAAATATAAATGTAGTACTTAGTGCCTTACTGAGTTGGAATACAGTTATATAGTATAAATATGAACTGATTATATAAGACTAATCTAACTATACTAATAACTGCTAAGCTATTTATAGATTTAGATGCTGTCTGAGTAGTCTTTGATAAGATCACTATTGATGACATCATCTCTGATAGAGTCTGAGAAGTCTCTTAACTTCTGATATCATCAGTTTTGAGATATTGTCATACTATCTGCTTCTTGCAAAATTAAAGCTATTCTTAGTAGCAGTAGTTGTATAAGAATAACAGGTCTTGGTTTTCTTTTTTTTTTAGATCATTGGTATATTTGTAAGGACTGACCATTCTTGTTTAGAGCAAGGGCTCCTATTGTTATAGCTGGGGGTTTGAACCTCTCAGAAATAATATTTTCTATAATCTAAGATAATTTCTAGTAGTAATATCTGTCATGTAGATAGACTTGAGATTGGTTTTGATAATGTCAGCTTTCTTGAGTTCTAGATAAAGCATCCATCATTCTCCAACAGAGGTGATACAGATAGAGTAAATGGTATTGTTCAAATGCATTTTGCTTCTGCTGAGTAATAAGGTCTTACATATATAGTTATAGTATATCTTAGTCTTGAGTATAAGTGTAATTCATAAACCTTTGATAGATGAGATAGGGTTCTTCTCATTTTGGTTTGAGTTTGGTACTTTAATTTTCTTTTATAATAGTATAGTATACTAAGACTAGTTATTTAATATGTAGAGGTTCAAGATCAGTCTTGTGGTTATAGTATTTCTTCTAGTATTTTTGTATCTTGGCAATAAATCCTCATACTTGCTGGCATATTTTGTGTGATCAGGTGATCTCTTCAGTGACTCATTTTGTAATCTTGCATATAGTTTCTAAATTTTTTCTGAGGGTGATGTGTGATTTTGGTGGCTTGAGAGTTATATACTTATATAAAAAGACAAAACATATGTTTAATATCTATTCAGAGAAAAATAAAAACATTCCTTTAAGATCTTCAACTATCTTAGTTATTAATACTATTCCTGAGACAGAAGAAGTTATCAGATTTAAAAAGCTTTATTATAAAGCAATTATCCCCACTAAGGCTTATCTAACAGATATAGAATATGACTGTCTCACAGACAATACTATCAGAAAAATCTCAAGTAATAAGAACTGATATAGCTATATAAATATCTCAAGGTACCTATATTAGAATAGTAGAAAAAAGTAGACTAGTAAAAGATTATAACCTCTCAATAGGAGAAGGAGTTATTGATAAAAGATATCAATATTGAAATATATATATAAATGTATATTTATTATAACTTTCAGTAAACCAAATATATATGATGAAGTAATAACTTCTTCTAACAATAAGAGATAGAAGCAAGCCATAGATAAAGAGTATAATTCACTTATTGAGAATAATATATAAGATCTAGTATCACTTCTGACTAATTGATAAGTCATAGGATTATATTAGGTCTATTTTTTTATTTATTTTTTTTATTTTTATTTTATAGTTACTTAGACTCATTTTATTATCTGACTAATCTATATTTATAAAATACAATACTCTTACCCCTACTCTATCCCCCTAGAAGGTCTATCTCTTACTTCTTTATAATTAAAAACTATTAGACTATTAACTATTATAATTTTTCCACTATTCAATATACAAATGTCCTTCATTAAATACTGACAATAACTACTCTAAAGGCTCTACTCTATCTATTAGCCAGTCAGATATAACATCCTTCATCAATCTCTTCTACCTCACCAATTACTCCTTCAAGCTTATTCTCTAACTCTTCTCAAATACATACTCCCAATAATTAACCAACTCTACCCATACTGCCAAAATCCACTTAATAGTAAGTTACTCATTACTAATACAATCTACTATTCTCTCTCTCAAGTTTTCCCAATAACTCCCCTCACTATCTATCTGCTGTCTTACTTCTAGATGACACTTAACTGCTATCTAAAAGTCTCTAAGTATCTCACACTCACCCAGCAAATATTCAGACATCTGCATAAAATCTCTCTCTTATTCTATATTATAGTACTTCTTACAGTCAAAAATCCCTCCATCAACTAAGTGATCTGAATGGAAATTTAATATGACATTTCTTCTTAGTATGTACCACTATACTACTCAGAACTTTAGAGGAAGACACTTTTATACCTTACTACTTCAGGACCAGACCTTAGCCTAGTTTTACTTCTTATCTATCCAAGCTATCTACTATCTGACTGACCATAGATTCTATTCTACCCCTCTCTGATACTTTACTCCAGTACCAATAGTAAAGTTAATCAGCAGAGATCTATCCAATAGTAGTCTATTTCACTATTATATCACTAGACCCCAATATATCTCTCTCTCAGTACTCTGCTAATAGAGACCAATATAATGAGTACCATTCATCATCTTCTACCAAAAGTTCTTATACTACAAATATCTACTGCCATTCAGTTCAATCAATAACAGCAGATCACTCAAAGAGTCTCTGGAGGAAAACCTCACCTCCTAGACCTTCTGTATTAGTAGTATCTACCCATTACCCTTTAGTTCAATAGCTCTCTTTAATCACTATACTGTCAAGTAGTACAGTCTCTTAAAGAAGTTCACCAGGTCAAGGCCTCCTCTATTCACTAGTGTCACCAAAATCTCCTATTCTATCTGATACTACTTTCTAGTCCAGATCTAGTTTTTAGTCAACTTCAATAATCTCTTTACTACTCAGATCAGAAAATTCAAGTAATATATCAGATATCACAACTTTGATAACTAGTAGACATTCAGTATCATCACTCTCTCTACTAGAGAGAGATATTGTGCCCTGAAGGGCCTTCTCCCAAACAATGACCTTTTTCTTCTACCAAGCTCTAGACAAGATAGACCTATATACTGATAGGAACACACTCAGATACTATATAGTCTCTCTTATAGAGATAATTATTCCAATGATGTCCCCATCTACTAGACTATTCTTTAGTACTATAGTCTCACACTTATGCCAATTGAGCTTTATTCTAGAGTATTTCTCAAACTATTCCACTTTCTCTCTCAATATATTCATATTAGCAACTAAGCTCAGACTGATTATAATATTATCTACAAAGGCCCCAATCTTCCAGACTACTTCAAAAACTGAGAGTCTAGCTATCTTATAGCGAATTTAGTCTATCAATAGCTCTAATGACAGTATATATAGAATAGAAGACAATGGGTCTCTCTGGGGAATCCTTCTCTCTAATAGAAAAGTAATACTATTGATAACTATTATATATAATTACTGCCCTGCTACTCACTAATAGACTGATTATCAAGATTCAAAATTAGTAAGAAATATAAATCCTATCTAATATCTTCTCTAGTCAGACCCACCAAATATGATCATAGGTCTTCTCTTAATTCAGAAAGACCAACCTCTCATCCAATCCACAAGCCATCATCCTCTCAATCATACTATATATCTATATTATCTTATATCTAATTAGTTAGTTCTCAACAAAGCTCTGCTACTTCTCACCCAGTATCTACTGGGCCACTCTCTATAGCTATACAATAATTACTTTGATAACTATCTTCCTGTCTATATCCAGAAGTATAATTAGCTATCAGTTCTTCTAATCCTTTCTCCTACTCTTATCTTTATATAGCAGTATCACTAGATCTAAGTTCTGTCTTCTGACTTACTTCTCAGTTATAAGAACTAAGTCACAGAGTGCTGCTATCTTCTTTAACACCCCTGAGACCCCTACTATTTTTTTTCTAAAAGTCCTAAGAGAGAATATCTTTGCCTAACACTATACTCAATTTTGTAACTATTAAGATCTGAGAATTTCCTTCTTCTAGACTAATAAAATCAAATTCCCAAGACCCTCTATCTGGAGAGGATGCCAATTCTCCAGAGAGTGTCCAATAGCTTCCTCATCTGTATCTCTTCCTCCTCTTTTTTTTTTTTTTTTTTTTTTTTTTTTTTTTTTTTTTTTTTTTTTTTTTTTTTTTTTTTTTTTTTTTTTTTTTAATAGACTCAATGTCCTGCATATTTTTATTGGAAGAGAACCTAGACTATATAGGCCAAAACCCTCCCCCACCACCCATCAAGCACTGCTCTCCTATTAATCTAAGCTAGCTATTGTTCAGCAGCTCAACCATACTAGGCACAGCAGGGCCTATGTTGGCCTGTACCTTATTCTGTACACCATACTCTCCCTACCACCAGGGGAAACCCAGCCATATGCCAATGACCAAAAGCACATGCCCAAGAACCCAATGTATGTATAAGGCCATGCCCAAGCCAAATAGAATAGCCCCTGCCACCTCAAAGAGAATGACAGACAAAGAAAAACCCTCATCAAAGTACAACATAGTGGGTAGAGCCTGGTTCTCTCAGTTGAGGTAAGTAAAAGACTTACATATGAGACTGGAGGAGACCCCCAATACCCCACTACTCAAGTCTGCAGGCCTCGATCATGTTACTGTATCAGCTCTCAGTTCCAGTTGAGTGTAGCCAAGATGCTTGAAATGGGTAGCCTTAGGCCCCCTGATCCCCCCTGATAACTAGGGCCCAACCTGCTGAATCACCAAAAGAAGCCGAGAGTGATACTTACTACCTAACTACACTATATCAATCAAAAGGCCCCACTAAAGCAGCACCTGCCCCAGCCTCGATGACCACCCAGCCTAGCACTCTACTGGCTTACTGTTATTACTCTTCCTCCTATCTGTGATGGCCATCTCCCCTCCCATCTCAACAATACCTGAAAAGCAGTCACCTATACTAAAACTATGCTTGCTGGGAAGCTCATCAAAGCCAGAGGGCCCCACCACAGGTACTGAGGACCTGTAGGTAATCTATACTGAGCACTTGATGCCCAAGGTCAGCTAACTTTCTATGTAGTCTGAGATATACCGAGACAGCACCTTGTTGGCGATGGCAAAAGGAAGAAGGCACTGCACCAAAATAGATGCACTCTAGATACAGCCAAAGGCACTAGAAACTGCAAAGAAGTAGAGAAGACACTGATCTGATACTGATAAAGGGGCAACTTGTCACCATTGCCTCTCTCCTACTGCCCTGCAACAGGTATAGCAAATCAACCCAAGGTAGAGGGGGTAGTAATTGTGGAAAGTAGACTCAGAAGGTTGCCTACCAAACCATTGTGACTGGTAAGATAGTGGAGAAAGGGCCATACAAATTTGAGTATCTGTACAATTAGTTATACAAGATCAGAATACTGGAAGAATTCTAATAGTTACATAAAGAACTCTGAGCAGAATATTCTGAATTCTGAGGACTTCATCTTCATCACTATCATCAAGACTAGAGATTAGAGACAGGATGTTTTTAAAGGAAATGAGGTCAGCAAATATCTTATCTATTTCATATATTTTACATATATTGTACATTTTATATACTTTATGTATGTTGATTAGTAGGATGATATCATCACTGATGATATTATTATCAATGATGTTATCATATTCAGCAGTAGTAGAGAGGAGAGCAAGGAGATCAGGGGCTCTCCAATCTATAAGATTCTCCTCTATAAAGTAGGAGACAAAGATAGAATCTTGAGGGGGTCTAATCTGGATACTAGGACTTTAGAACACTGAGATTAATCTTTATAGAAATTGATCTGAGTCATCCTTGAGGATGGGATTCCAGAACTCTTCTACCTTGTCACTTCTGAGAGTAATAGTGAATTGGGCTTCTGTGACTACTATAGCCTTCAGTGCATCTATGTAGTGGGTTGACAATTTTTTTTTTTTTTTTTTTTTTTTTAGTATAGGTTGACAATTCCTTGAAGTCTGAAACTCTAGTATACTCCAAGTTGAGGATTGACTAAGGTACATGCCTGAAGACCTAATGGATCTTTTTGGCTACTCTCAATTTATATATATCTATAAGGGTAGTATCTTATATTTCTTGGAAACTGGCCTGAGAATTTTCAGCAGAGAAGATTTCCTATTTTGTATTCCTACCACATCTAGAGGCATTTAGTAGTAATAGTGATCCTTGTTTCCATTTTACAACAATAGAGAATAAAGTAGTAAGAATTATCAGTACTCAGATTGAGGCTAGAAGTCCTTCCAGTATGGGTCCTTATGGCTCTCCTGATGTCTTGAAATATTCTTTCTTAGACTGAGAATCCTTAGTAATTTCTGAACCTTGAGGTTTGACAGGCAGTAGGTATTTTGTTTATAGTGAGTCTTTGAGTTATTTTAGGATTTTATGAGTCTTGTTTGAGTTACTACTACTGCAGTTTCTTAGTCTTTCTTTATATTCCTTGAGATATCTATCTTATAGTCATAATGACTTATGATTGATCATCATTGCTCATCTTATAGCCTGGATAAGTTATGTTATATAATCTTCTTATACTTCAATCTGATAGCTTGTAAGGAAAGACTGTCTTCTGTAATGATATCATTATTCTGAAATCACCATTACAATATTTAGATAAATTTAGTATAATAAAAATTATTAAATTTAAATATATTTTAGTTAAGTTATGTATTATATTTTAAATTAAATTAAATCTCAATTTAATTTTATTTAATATAGTATATTAGAGCTCATAATCTAATAGACGAAGTAATTTTATTAATAATATATAAGTTATATATTTCCCATATTACTAATGAATGATATAAAACTATAAAGTTATATGCTAATATATCAAGTTACTATTTCAACACTTCTACTCAAAGAGATATATATATATATATTTTTTTTAAAAAAAAAAACAACTATTCTTAAAAAAATGGAATGTAAATATAAACTAGAATAAAAAAGTAATATATAATAATAATTATATACTATGAAGGGTAATTATATGATCCAGTAAGTAATAATATTATGAATAAGTAATATGCTACAAATAAGATAAATGAGATAAATATAAAAAACAAAATACTAAATTCCCTAAACTTTGGAACCTATATCAGTACTATAGCAACTATATTACTTAATTAGTATACTGTTAAAAATATTTGTTCTGATTATAAAGCTAAAAGCTACTGTTCTAAATATAAAGATCAACCATTTTTGGAATAAATAACTAAGAAGTTATATATCTAATTAATGATATTTAGATAGTCAGAAACTACAAAATATTACTTAGTCAATATATATATAAATACTCCAGAAATTATATTTGAAATTATTGGGATAGCAATTCAATATATTAGTATATAATCTTATACTATGCTATCAGATTTATATCATTTATCAGTAAAGTATAAAATATTTAACCAAGTGTTTGGGCCTTGGCCATTATATATAACCCAACTTACTGCAGTATTCTAATTATGTTAAACCTTCTCTAACATTCACTAATAAAATATGTAATCTACACAACTTTAATAAACATACCCCTCTCTTTATAATAAAGATTATGAGCCCTGCTAGCACTAAGTAGCTATAGTAAAAACACTTCTTTAAAATATACTATGCTAGAAATGTCTAATAATCAGCCTAGTAATATAAGTATAAAAATAAATATGCTAATCATAAGTATTCCACCAACTATAGATATATATACTACCTCAATAAGTATAAGAAATACAGTCCTAGTTATTAGCATAAACATAGCCAAGAGGTCTATCCCAATGTTCAATGAGAGAGACTATGCCATTTGGGTATTTCATATAATGAATCTCCAGCTTGGTAGAGTATACAAAGCTACAAGTACTAATTCAAGATTATGATATTGTAAATAATCATTGAGCATTATGCAAAATTGTATTCATATTGTTGAACTCACAAACAAAGCTCGTAATATATATTATAATAGCTTATAAGATATTAGAAGCTCTATATAATTATCATGTATAAGCATCTACATTAAATTAGTTCTACTTGAAATCTCAGCTATTTGAACTTCAAATAAAGCCTAAGAAAAGTATCTGCAAATATACTAGTTGTATTAATAATCTGGTAAATCAGTGAATTCTCTCAGCATATGTATCTACAGATGGCATTAGTAATAAAGATAAGATTATAGTACTCATAAGAGGACTTCTGGATATATATAATATTATAGTAGTAGTCATATATAAGAGTAGAAAACTCTCAGATTATACCCACATAATAATGAGTCTTATGAATAAGGAAATATACTAAAGAAATAGTACTGATGATAATGAAAATATCTTTACAGATTCTACAAACATAGTGTTAAACAAAGAAAGTATAAACAATAAGGCCAAAGGAGACAAACCCAAACTCAAGCTCAACAATATGATAACCAGTTTAGCTAATCAACCAAGTATGATAGTTACTATGAGTACTATAGCAAGTATAGATACAAGAAGCACCATTGCTATAATTGGGAAAATAATAAAGAGAGTAGTGAAAATAATTATAGAAAAAGCCAGTATTGGTAATATGAATACAGGAACCATTGAGGGAAGCATGGTAATACAAATACTACTGAAACTGATAAAAGTAGTAATCTATTTTTTACATAAGCCACTAGTTTCAGTACTAGTTCTATCAGTACAAGATCTACCACCAAATCTACTAACCCATCATCTACAAATTCTGATCAATAGTAAAATACTTTTTACCTAATGAAAAGTGGCAATGATGTCAATACTACTAATAACTATTGTGACATATGCAATTGACAACAGAGTACCGGTAACTGCTAAGATCAGATGACATAATGGCATGACAATCAAATAGACAGCCTGACCCATTAGGTGATCATCCCAAAAGAAGACAAGATGATCCGAGCCAAAATGAAGACCATGTTATTTAAGGAACCATACTCCACCTCAGGGATCAGCACTAAAGAACCAAGTACCCATTACACAATGTCTCCTATTTGCCAATCCAACCAGACCTCCTGCCACTCTACCCCTTTGCCTGGCCCAAAGACCCTGATCTTTGAAGCTATCAAGAAGGCCATCTGGCGCCCAGATACTTCTGAACACTTGAACTTCTACACCGAGGACCTTGGACACTTCATCAACTACTGGTATATAATGATCCAGCAGCTCAAAGACACTACTGAACGAATGACCCTCTGGCATGACTATGAAATCAGACACCGCCTTTGCAATGAGACTCAAGAAGACAACTAGGAAGGCCTCATTACCGAATTGATAACCACTAGCCGACTAATCAAGAGAGCCCTCTGTGTCCACCAAATCTTCCGCCATATTCCCTGGGCCATAGCACACTTGCAAGGAGTAATGGCTGACAGCCTCTCCTGCCTTTCAACTGAAGATGCTGACTGGATAGAATCTGAAGTAGCCAACTCTACTGGCAGCAACTACATCACCGTAGGAAGCCAACAAACCGAACCCACTCAGCCAGGTTTCCACACTACCCCACTCCGAGACAACCATCAAGGTCACCTAATGAGTCTTATGGAGATATTTGAAGGTCCACCCATTATCATAGAAGCACCCATTGGAGCTACCCCAACTACCCACCACCCTGTCAGCCACAATTCACATCTCATCATTTGGGAACCGAATCAAGAAGAAGCCCAAGAAGTCCCTGTCTTTGAAGAGGAAGCCCAAGAACTCCAAGACCCTGCCCCTGAAGAAACCC
>RBNI01002120.1:0-19606 GCA_003990745.1 Jimgerdemannia flammicorona | reverse complement strand
AAAAAAAAAAAAAAAAAAAAAAAAAAAAAAAAAAAAAAGTAGATCTAGGACTTCTATGAAGGTAAAGACAAGATTGACTCCTTGGTTGTCTTGGTAAGAGCAGCAGTACCAGTGAATAATTATAAGTAATTCTAATGGCAGATCCTAAATAGAGATCTTGCTCTTGGTCTTGTAGTCTCCTTTATAGTTGATCTGTTTACATTTTCAACAGACCCAGAAAATTCAGGGTTCTTGCAGAATAGGATCCTTTCTCTTAACTCAGCTCTTATAAACATCATTACTGAGATAAATACTTTGATGTTTATACTAATAACAGATAAAGGTCTTTCTACAATTACAGTGACTTTACTTGACAAACTCTTCATTCTGCTACTTGACTTTCTTGCTTGTAGAGTATCTTCTTTGATATTTATTATAAGTGGATAGAGCAATCTGAAGAGCTCAGGTGATGGTGTAGATATTGTTGTTATCTCCTTTGATTGTGAGAGTTTCCAGAGATTAGTGAGAGAGGACCTTCTGTTCTTCCTTATAGATTTTCTTAAATATCTTTAGGGTTGGTGGTTATATTCATTTGAGTACTGGAGCTCATTTCAACTTATTTTTATCTTCTATTGGTGGTATTAAAATCTTCTTGAGATCAAGTATTTGACAGTTACTACAATTATCTCTTGGTGAGTGGAAATGGTTGTAGTGTTCACACATATCTAAGTAGAAGGCTTATATGATTCTGTTTTCCTTCAGAGATGATGGTGGTTGTATAGATAGTCCTGTGAACTCAAGTATTACTTCTTTGCTAATAGTCCATTCAATGCTTTCCTCCAGGTTCTCAGTATCAACAACTCCAACAAAAGGATCTTTTTGACCACTTTCAAAGTCTTGGAGGGTATCAAAATCACTTCTTAGTTCTTATAGAAAATTGGCTTCACTTTTATCTTCTGTAGAGATAGGTGTATCTTCATATTCTTGCCATTATGTTTCAGAGATCTGACTTACTTTCCTTGAGAATTCTCTTGATTCAATTGGTACCTTGTGCTTCTGTTCATAGAAGGTGAAGACTAGGAGCTATTTCTTAATATCTATATTGACTTCAACTTAGTATAACTAATCAGTTTCTAAGATTAGATCATAAGAGATTGCTGGGGTTACTACAGCTTGTGATATATTGAGACAGGCTTTTTCAACTTGAATAGGTATATCTCTGACTAGTCTAAGAGGAGTAGATGCTGATCCATCTGCCATGATGACTCTTACTTTAGTTCCTTTATCAATTTTCTATCTAATCCTCTCTGGTATTTGCTGAGTAATGAAGCAGACTGCTGCTCTGATATTAATAAGGATTCTGCATTTTCACCATATACTTTTCCATTGGTAAGTCTTGTGAATTGATGTTCTTAGCCCTAGTTTTCATAGACTATATGGATAGTACTAGGCTCCAGTGTATATGGTCTTTGGATAGAAATTCTCTTAGTATCTTCTTTGGCTTCCTTCAGGAATTTTTGCCTAACTTCTGGTGCATTCTTGAGGACTTATTTGAATGTAAGACCTACATTCTATATACAGATATATTCTCAAAGGGATGCTGCTTCATGGGGTCTACTATTTTTTTGATATCTAGGTCCCTTATAATGAGTTCTCTCATTTCTGTTAGGTATTTTGTCAGTTAAAGATTCTATGCTCATGTGCTCATCTTCTTCAAAGTCAGGCAAGAAAGTACTTCTTGATATCCTTAAAGGCCCAGCCTTTAGTTCAGGAGTATCACTTCTGACTCACTTATTATTTTTCTGAGAAGTATCTGAGGAGGAGTGGCTATATCTTGGGTGCTTGTCTATGGATACTGTCACTGGTAGTGGTGGTGGAAGAGGGGTCCTAGGAGGTCTTCCTCATCCTCTGGTCTGTGTGGGGGCAGCATTCCAAGTCATCTTAGAAGAGAAGACTTCATAGTAGGTATCCTCTTAACTATATAGCCAGGTAGCTTTCTCCTCTATTTCTCAAGTCTCTTCATCTATTTGAATGAGATTAATATTTCTATCATTGGGTGGGAGTTGTTTCTTTGGACAGAACCTCTGAATATGGCCTTGGTTTCTACAGTTGAAACATATTGGGGTATAAGTACTTATTGTTGATGAGTCTATAGTTATAGCTGGTAGGGTCTGAGTAGAACTTCTATTGTCTTACTGCTGGTAGTCTGGTCTACTATCATGGTGATAATCTTGCTATCTTCCTCCTTGGTTCTTTAGCTAAGCAACTACAATGGCCAAATCCTTTATTTGCTTAGTGAGTATTATTATAGAGTCTTTTTGGACTCTTGGTGGAGACTGCTGCTGTTGCTACCTATATTGGGCTGGAATTGAGAGTGGGGGTCTGGTCTCATAGTTGGCCAGCTATGCTCTTAAATAGACATTCTTTTATTCTGAAGTCATTCTATGAATCCTTGAAATTTTAGCTTAGACTGGTTCTTAATATTCTTAAATCTGCTGAGATGATCTATAGTCTGCTTTTTAGCACCCTTGTACTCTAGTAACTTGTTGTTCAATGCTTCAGTAACCCATTCTAATAACTTATCTCTAAAGCTCTGGAAATATTTTATTGAGGAAAATGATTGAGGCCAGGACCAGTTGGACTATAGGTTATAAGTTTGGCTTGATTATCTGGGCTTGAATTTGATGGTAGAAGGCCTTAGGGGTTTTATTGGCAGCTTGGCTCATGTAGGTCAAAGCTTCTTGTACTTTTTATTAATACTTGAGGCCATTGAACTGAGTATGGAACCAGATCTTATAGATATTATATCTGTCTGCATAATCTCCTTTACTTGAAGATTGTTAGACCTAAGTATATTAGACTCTTTGAAATTTCTGAACAAGTCTCTGCATTCTTCTACTATCTCAAGCTACCTGAAACCATAAAAGTATACTCAGTCTTTCATGTATCATACCTCAAGACCTGAAATCAGTCACCACTCTACCCTGGTCAAATTTTCAAGCCATCTACCTCTGTGATTATTGAAGACTATATTGAGTACAAAATTGAGAAAATTCTCAAAAAATAAATCTACTACTATTGTTCTAAATATCTGGTCAAATGGATGTATTATTTTGATTATAATGCTATCTGAAAACTACTAGTTAAACTCAAGAACTCTTAAGACCTAGTCTAACACTTTAAGGTAAAATATATTATCTAATCCCTATAGTGACTTTCTTGAATTATTGATGACCTATGATAATAATCAGTGTCTTATGTATTAGAAGTTTACTTTAAGACTCTGGAATTAGTAGAACATCTAGTAAATAAAAAGTATACTAAAATGAAGCTACTAGCTAGATTCAAATCTCTTCTAGATAGTTAGTCTAGTAATAGATTCTATGCTCTATATGAGAATGACTAGTCCTTATTAATACACTAATATAAGTTTGAGAAATTTTAGTTAAGTATATTTAGTCTTATGTAACTTAAGAATTCAACAAGAATATTAGTTCTTAAGAGAGAGATGTAAAAATTTCACAGTTATATCTTAGTCTTAGTATTTTTTTACATCTTTTCTCTAGTCTTTTCTTGATACTAAGTATCTTATCATTGAACTTTTTGAAACATTGTACAATTCTATTAGTTATCTTTATCAAGAATCTATTTCTTAGCCTTTCTCTTCTTTTCCAAAAATCTTCTGAATCTTTCTTTCAGATTTTGTATAAATATTTTTATTCTCTGCTTAAATAAAGCTCAGATATTTTCCTTCAAATTTTCTTTAAGAATACTTAAACCTATAAGTAACTCTTTGAGCTACTTTAGATCTACTAGAATTATCAGACTTAATCACTTTATTATAATGAAACTAGGACCATTATAGGAATCTTTAATCAAGTAATAAGTAATATATATTTAAATCTGAGAAGTAGAATATGAAGCCATGACCTACTGGTTTATTGAGAAATATATAGAAAATTAAACCTACTATAAGGTCTAAGAATCTATCATAGAGATGAAGATAAATCTTAGAAAATCACTCAGAGTATTCTTTACTAGAATTCAAAAGAGAATACATATAGTTAGGTTCAATGCTACCAACCAAAACATTATAGGCCTAATGACCTTCATGAATGGGATTCCTCCAAAAATTGCCTAGCATATCTATACTCTAGACATCAGAAGACCTAAAGAACAAGTAGATGTAGTCTAAGGATTTTTTGATATCAGATAAGGAACTATCTAGAGTAATTATGATAAGAAAGATAACAAGGAAGACATCTTAATTAAGACTCTAAATGGACTCTTCTAAGAATAAGAAAGACTTAAAAAAGAAAAGTCAGTCAAGAAATAGAAGAATGAAAGAAACAAAATTTAAAACCTCAACTCTAAGCTAGACCAATTGGTGGGGTAAATTGAAACCTCATTATCTGTAAAAATTAAGATTACTTATAGAATATCAGAGGGTATACACTATGAAGAAACCAAGGTTACTCACTTAAAGATAACAGAAGCTACCAACTATAAGAAGAAAGAAGATATCTAGTCTAAGATAGAGCTCAAGTCTAATACTTCTAATATAGATAGTTCAAACACTATACTACTAAATATAATAATAAAAGAAGTAACTAAAGGGACTCAGAACTACTATATCAAAAGAATGAAATCCAGTACAAGAAGACTGAAGTCCACTCTGTTGAAGACTTTAAAGAAAAAAGTAATAGTAAAGATTATAGTAATCTAGACCTATACTTAGCCAAGATTATCACTAGAAAAACAGTCTATCTAGTAGAGAAAAGAAAGAGATCTATAGAAAGATCATTTAGAAATACTAGTAGAAGATTATCTAGAAACAAGATGAAGAATATGAAGAAAGATAAGTGGAAATACTTTCTTGATCTCTCTCATCTTTTGTTTCTGAAATAAATAAACTATCTTTAGAGAATGAAGAAATAGAGTAAGAAAAACAAATGCCTACTGCCCTGAAGCCCAGGAAGAAGTATACCCTGAGGATTATGTCTAGAGATATTTACAATAAAGTCTGACAAAGATTCAAAAAGCTAAGATAGAAGTACTCCTCTTGCAATTCCTATAAATGATACCTATAGAGGTTGAAAACAAATTATTAAGAACCACTAGATCCAGTACTGGCTGAGTCTCAATTCTATAACAAGAATCAGAGGTAATAAAATAGAAGAAAGGTGAGTAGTCTATAGTAGATTACTAGAGAAGGTTTAAACATATAGCAGAAGTCTATTAGAGAGATATTAGAAAGATAGCAGAGAAGAAATGATAGAACAGAGAGAGAAGGCTGGAGAGGAGACTGCATTGTCAGTTGGTGAAGATAAAAGAGACAGAGTATAGAGAAAAACCATTGAAAGCTGGCTGAGAAAGTAAATGAGCTATAGTTGGAGCTGTGAGTAGCAGAGAATAGAGTGATAGATGGGCTGCTGGCCAGACTGAGAATTTGGTAGCTAGAGAAAGGAGAGAGGCCAACTAAGTTTCTGTCTGAAATTCTGAAGGTTGACCTTTCCTGGTACAATTCATATTACACCAACTTCAAGCAATAGTTTTTGACACAACTCAGAGAAAAGATACTAGCAAAATATCTTCAAGCAAGAGTTCTGATGAGTGTGCTGGGTTAGGTAGATCTGGAGCATTCAGATAGTAGTATGTGGGGAGAAGTTATAGATTAGAGATAGATGCTTTTAGAGGGGTAAAGAGTAGAGAGAGCTCTGGAGAAAGATCAGTATCTGGTAGAAATAGAGGCAGATCTGGGCCCCCAAGCTTTGTGGATAAGATGAAGGAGAGTGGATGGTCAGCTAGAGCTAGTGCTGATATTGCTGAGGGGAAGAAAAAGGCAAGCATAGAGAGGGGGAGAGACCCTCAGTCTGGGGGAGTGAGCATAGGTACTGGGGGGGCTGTGGCTGGAGATAGTAGAGTGACTGCTAATAGAAATGTGACAGAGATTCAGAAAAAAAAAAAAAATATGACAGCTGATAGTAGTGCTATATAAGGGGACAGACAGGAGCATAGAGATCTGGCTGATGATATAATGGACCTAGTGGTGACCCCATTACTCAAGAAGTCCATTTTGGAGTTTGCAGTCATATTGTACTTCTGGGGCTTAGTGATAATAGTGAGGATAGTACTAGGGCTGATCTCAAAGCAGATGGCAGAAACAGTATTGGTGAAGTTCCTAAAAGGGCTTGAGGGAGTAGAGGTGGGTTTTGAGGAGGCTGCTCTCTTGGAGGAGACAATCAAGATAGGGCTAACTATAGGAGAGATTGTAGTTCCAATGACCTATTGCTTGAGGTGGGACCTCAGAGTGGTTCAGTTGCTGGTAAAGGGAGTACCCACAGTGATGACTGTTGAGATAAGGAGGAGGGTAGAGGAGATCATAGTAGAGTATAGTAAGGTAGTTGATATTGGCCTATAGGTCTGGAAGAGAACCTTTTTTTTTTTTTTTTTTTTTTTTTTTTTTTTTTTATAGTCACTTGGACTCTGCCATTTATTACCAGTCTATTAATAAGTTTACAGTATATCCTCCCACTATCTGATCCCTATAGGAGGGGCACTCCCCACACCCTCACAAATGAAGACCACTCTCTCACCCATAACTCCCACCCTCCCCCCACTCTGCCTACAGATTTTCTCTACCAAATGACACCTTCAACTACCCTGCAACCCCCAACCAAGCCACCAGCCTGTCAAAGTGTCTTCCATAAGGCTATGCTACCACAGTAGCCTGACCTCTAAGCCTAGTCTCCTCCCATCCTCAAAAACAAATAACCAGTGACTGGCCAACCCCACTCAAATAGCCAAAGCCCAGTCTAATGTTAGCCATTCCTTCTCTACCCCCCCCACCAATCTATCCCTCAAATCCACCCACTGCCCCTGCACACCAGCTCCCCTACACACTACCCCCAAATGATTCCCGACAGTCTGCCAAAAGGTACTAAGTACCTCACACTCTCTGAGCCAATGTTCAGATAACCCTTTTCCTGCCCTACATTATAACACTCTTTACAGTTGAAGCAACCTCCCTTAATAAGGTGACCTGAGCAGAAGTTGAGTATGACATTCCACCTCAGCATGTACCACCAGGCCACTCAGTACTTTGGTGGCATCCACCTCCTCACCTCAGCACTCCAGGCCCAGATGCTATACCAGTCCCACTCCTTGCCAATTCCTACTCCTTGCCAACTGCTAGACCACAGATCCTGGCCTGGTCTCCATTGGCACTCAATCTCATCACTAATATCAAACTCAATTAAGGGAATGCCACCCAGCAATACTCAGTCCCATTGCCACATTGCCAGGTCCCAAGCCACCTCTCCTTCATTTCCCTGCCACCGAATTCCAATGCGGTGCACCCTCTCTGCCACCCCCCACCAGAAGCCTTTGTATCACAATTGTTCAGTATTCTGAAGGCCAACAAATGCTAGGAGATCACCAGTCGAACCTCTAGGTGAGGACCTCATCTCCCAGACTTTCTGCAATAGGGGGACCCAACCTCCCCCTCTCAACTCCACTGCTCTCTTCAGCCACCATGCTCACAAGCAGTGCAGCCTCTTAGGAAAGTCAACCAGCCCAAGTCTACCCCTTGCCACTGGTAATGACAAGACCTCCTAGCTGATTTGACTCTGTCTTCCAGCCCAGATCCATCCCTTGGCCAGCTTTATCAATCGCTTCACCACCTAAGCTGAGAAGTCCAGATGATACACCAGATACCACAACTTCAGCAGCCAATAGACATTCAGAATCAAAACATGCCCTGCCAGAGATAATTGGCAATCCCCCCAACTCTACAGGGCCTCCTCCCAGATTCCAACCTGCTGTTCCCACCAAAGTCTGGGTAATACTACTGATAGATAAATACCCAAATACCACACTGCCTCACCAGCAGGGATGATGGTTCCAATAATCTCCCCTTCCACCAGACCATTACCTAACACCATTGTTTCACACTTATGCCAATTAAGCTTGACCCCTGAGTTCTCCTCATACCACTCTACTGTTTTCTTGAGCTTCTCAATATCTGCAATTGATCTCAGGCTGACCACCATGTCATCTGCAAAGGCCCCTACTTTCCACCCAATGCCAAAGATAGAGATTCCCACTATCTTCCACCTAATTCTATCCATGAAGGGCTCTAAAGAAAGAGTATACAAAATGGGGGACAGTGGGTTCCCCTGGAGCACTCCCCTACCCAGGGGAAATGCTACCCCTCTGTGTCCATTACATATGAGTACAGCCCTACTCCCTTTCAGTAGGCTGACCATGGCTGATCTGAACTAGTGTGGAACCCCAATCCTATCCAATACTTTTGCCAGCCAGACCCACTGCACTCAGTCATAAGCCTTCTCCTGGTCCAGAAAGACCAGTCACCCATCCAGTCCACTGGCTCATGCCTCTTCAATAACTTCATGAACCCAGGCAGTGCTATCCCTAATGAGCCAGCCTCCCACAAAGCCCCTCTACTCAACACTCAAGACTTGCTGGGCCACCTTTTGCAGCCTAGCAACCACCACCTTGGTAATCAACTTTCTGTCCATATCCAGCAACATAATCAGCCTCCAGTTCTTCCAGTTCTCTCACCTTCCTTTGTTCTTATATAGCAATGTCACCAGTCCCAGATCCTGTTCCCCCACCCATCTTCCCATCTGAAGGATCCAATCACATAGTGCCAACATCTCACCCAGTACTCCTGGAACTCCCACCATCTTCTTTCAGAAGTCCCAGGGCAGACCATCCTCCCCAGGCACCATACTCAGTATTGTCATGGCAAGAACCTGGTGGATCTCCTCTTCTTGTACTGACAGCACTAAGTCAGCCAGCCCATCAACTCATGTAGGGCACCAATCCTCTAATGCTTGGTCAATGTCTTCAGCATCTGCCCCACCCTCCTCCTCACACCACAATCCACTCCAACACCCCTTTAATGATCCAAGAATGTCTTATATACCATGCATCAATATACTATCATCATTGAGCACCCCCTTCCACCTTTGTTGCACCCTTCTCACCTGAAGGGCTCTTGTGAGAAACTTTGAGAGTCTCTCTCCTTCCTCCAATCCCTGCCAATGAAGCCATACCACCAGGCCCTGTACCCTTGCCTCTTCCTCTTTCTGCAACACCTGTTGTAGCTTATCAACCTCCATTTTCACCCTTATCAATCTCCAATCCTCCTCCCCCTCTAATGTTGTCAGTCTCGCCCAGTCCTCCAAGAGTCTAGACAGTCTACTAGAAGCCCATTGCACCCATTGCCTCCTCTGTTTCCTGGCCTCTTTACTAGCCTCACTCTAGTAGGTCCTGGCCATCTCCTTCATCCTCATCTACTGAATACCAACTGGGGCACCTTCCTGCCTCCAGCACTCCACTTGCTGTTGAATGTCTTCAGCCCACTCATCCCACAAAATCTTATCATCTAATAAGGAGGAATTGAGACACCAATGTCCAGGCCCATCCCCACTCCCCCCAAAATGCCCCTGCCCTAAAAGCCCCCAATGATCCGACCAAGGACACCATTCTACTTCCAGTGACTTCCAAACATCTAAGCCCCAGCAGCTGGCCATCAAAATCCAATCAATCCTCATTCCCAGGCCCCCAGCCCAGTGTGTGTACACCCTCCTATCCCCCCAACACTCTCTACCCACATCTACCAAAGCACTCAGTCTTTCCACTTCCTCCCATGCTACCAGTCCTCCACTCTGACCCTCTGCTCCCCAGCCTCCATCAGTTCTATCCATCAACATATCCCAGACCATATTGAAGTCCCCATCGAGTATATCTACCCCAACCTCTACAAGAATTCCACTCTCCTGTAGGCTCTTCACCCAATCCACATGCTCACCCCATACTGCAGAGCAGTAGCAGGAGCCCACCATGACTGACTCCCAACCCATGCATATTCACTCTCCCCAGACCAATCTATCCCCCCAGCTCTGCATGTCCCTTATCTCTCCTCTGCCTTTCTGTACTAGAATCCCAACTTGCCCTTCCAAACTACCTCACCTCCCCATTCCTTTGTCCATTCCAGTCTATCTAAATCATCCTTACACCTTATATCCTGCAAGAGGAAGAGATTGGCCTCCAATCCCTTCAGCTAAGTAAAAATGTTCTTACATCAATAAGTACCCCATAACCCATTCACGTTCAAAGAAAAAATGTTGGTTGTACTATTCATAATGAAGAATGGTGTTGTATCAAGTCCTTCCCTACTGCTCCATGTTCATCTCCTCCTGTGCCAAGTCCAGATTATATTCTGCAGTCACTGCCTACTCTTCAACCCTCTGTGTCTCTAATCCAGCCAATAGCTCATTCATCTCCCCATCTGCTTTTTCCTCAAATTCCTCTCGGTACTCCAGGTAGGCTTCCTGCCAGAGCTGCAATCCATGATGCTTGGTCTAGCTGTATTCAGCCCTCTCTCCAGCAACTCCTGCCAGCTCTGCCTCCCACTCCTTATCCACCTCATAGACTTTCTCCTTCAGATATACTGCAAGAATTTCCACCTTCAATACCATCACCACCCCATCTCCCTGCATTATCTGCATCTAATGCTCATTACTCATAACCCTCAAATCCACCTCTCCCAGCTCCTCAGCCACCAGGTTGTTCATTATTCTGTATATCCAAAGTAAGTTCCCCACCTCCTTTCCTCCAGGGGTTGCCAGCCTCCCACCATCCGGCATTGTGGTGTCAGTCCCAGCACTTGCAGCCTCATCCCACTCCTCTGGGATGTCCACCAGTTCCTCCTCACTGGCCACCACCACTTGTCCCCCTTTCACTACCTCTGGAACTCCAAATTGTACTTGCTGGGCCCCCCCCACATTGATACATCCTCCACCACCCTGCTTCAGGAAGCTGGGCCTCACCTGATAAGGGGAGTAGGGGTTGGAGAGTCCTCTGCCTTCTCCCAAACCTCAAATGTACCATCAGTATACACATCATTGCCAGTCGCCTCCCTGTTCTTGCCGGTCCTCTTCCCAGCACTCTCACTACCCTCGCCTGCCCAGACACTCGCTTTGGCTCCCCCCATGTCTACCATTCTGCTTGCATCCTTCAGAGACATGCCTGCCATCTTCCCCAGCAGTTCCTTCTGTCTCTTACATCTCTGACCTCATTCCCACTGCTCCTTACTCACTCGAATCCACTTCCCATCCACCACCTCCAAGTGTGTCACCTCCTCAAAGGCCTTCCAAGCCTTTGCCCACTACTCCACTGCACTACTCAACTCTTCCAGTGCTTCTAATAAGTCCTCTTCCTCCTCCTTACTCCCCTTCACCCTTGTCACCTTATACAAGATTGCCCCCCAGACTATTCCCAAAGGCCAGTCTCTTGTCTTCCTGGTAGCTTCTTTCCCTGCCAGCCAAATCCTCACATCCACATTCCCAGTCCTGAGTGAGGTCCCCTCCCAGACTCTGAATCCAATATCCACTACCTCTCTATACTCTGCTATAACCTCCTCAACTCTCCTTCTTGTCTCCACCACCATCACTATGGGCACCCCTTTCACCAGCAATTGGACCACCCTGGGGTCCCATTTTAGGCAGCATACTATCGGAATACACACCTTTCCAACTATCAATCCAACCTTCAGCACTTCCTCCAAAGGCTCGGCCTCTTCAAAGCCCACCTCCACTCTCTCCAGTCCCTTCAAAAACTTTATGGACACTGCTCCAGCCACCTGCTTAGCGATCAGCCCTAGCACCATTTTCACCATCACTGCTAGGCCTCAGAAGCACAGTGTCACCATGAATGCCGAGATCGATTTCTTGAGTAATGGCACCACCACCAGGCCCATCACACCATCTGCCAAATCGCCTTGTCTTCCAAGCCCCAATCACTCAGCTGTGCCATTCACAGTCACATCTGGATTTTTTTCCAAATTAGTAGTCCCTTCTCCATCAGCCATTACACCCCCCCCAGCCACCACATCTCCAGCCCCACTGCCTCTCCTACAAGAGCTACTCCCCCCTGTACTGCCACCTTCTCTGTTTCCTTGCCTTTCCTCAGCCAATCCTCCAGCCCCAAGGTCTGCCTTCTCCCCTTCACCATCTCTGCAAAGCTCATCCTCCCAGATCCCTGTCCTCCACTACCACCTCCTCTCCTCCCATGTCCACCTACCAGCAGCCCCCTCATACCTCCCCCCAGGCCAGGGCCTCTCCCCACCTGCTGCCAGTCGAACACACTTGGGCCACTCTGCCCAGTATGCACCTCAGATTGCCTGTCAGTTGCTATGTTACTAGTCTCTTTTCTCCAAAAACAATGTTGTAGTTACTTTTCAAAGGTTGTGTAACCTGAGTGGTACCAGAGAGAGATGTGGAAGGGAACCTTATTCAGGACAGAAGATGTAGACATCAGGCTCTGGCTAGCTGGAAGAGAGACTACAGGGAAGCTAAGGGACTGGCCCTCAGTACTGATGTAGGGAGATTTTGCCTACAAGGTGATGAGAGTGAAAGAGAGTATAGAGGAGGAGGAGGATCTGGTGGAGGTGCTGGAGGAGCTCAGTAGAGCAGTAGAGTACCAGGCCAAGGCATGGTAGGCATATGTGGATTTGCCAAACTTGGAAGTAGTAGCAGGAAAATACATCAGGATGGGACAGTGGAAGAGAGCATAGAGGCAAAAGCAACAGAGGGAGTTGCTGGCTAGCTTGAAGGAGAAGGCAATGGAGAAAATAGTGCCCAGCCCTGAGAGTGCAGTAGAGAGTACTCAGGAGAGTATCTAGACAGATGTTGAGATGGAAAGGAGCATACAGACTGTGGAGGAGAGCCAAGCAGCAAGAGACCAGGCTCTTTGTGATGATGGCACACTGGAGGTATGAGAGGAGAGTGAGGATCTGGGAGAGAAGTCTGGAGTTGCACAGCAAAGGGCTAGAGAGGATGTGGAGATGATGGGGACTCGCTGTGTTCAGTTTGGGGTTCCTAATGTAGTGAGTGGAGAGAGAGTGGTAGAGGTTAGAGAAGAGGAGCTGGTGAATGTTCCTGAGAAGGAGTGGGATAAGTCTGCAAGTACAGGGGTAGACATGGTAATGCATAGGGCTGGCTGACTAGTAACTCTGGGGGGTAAGAAGATTGGGGACCTCAAGTAGATATACTATGTGATGAACAATTTGGCAACTAAGGAGTTGGGAGAGGTAGATCTATGAGTCATCAGTGAGGAGTACTGAGAGAGAGTGCTGTAGGGGGAGGGTATTGTGGGGGCCTTGGCAACTGAGATGTTGGTAGTCTTTCTGGATGAGAAGGGTTATGAGGTGGATGAGGCAAGAGAGATAGAGTTAGTAGCAGCTACTAGGGAGAGGGCAGTCTATTGGTGAGAGCAGAAACATGGACTGGAGATCTGCCAGAGGACTTGTATGGAGTACTAGGAGGATTTTGAGCTGAAGGATGATGCCATAATGGATGAACTTCTAAGTGGACTAGAGGCCAAGTAGATCAAAGGAGAGGAAACTGCTGCTAAATATGGCCTAGACTTGGTGAGAGAGAAGAGAAACATGGAGTTATAAAGAGAATACATCTATTCTAAATATTATTTCCCATGAATAGTATAACTAATATATTTTCATTAAACATAAATAATTTGAGGGGTGCTCAGAGATGACATAACATTTTTACTTAGCTAAAGAATTTGAAAGCTAATCTTTTTCTTTTACAAGATATGCAATATAAGGAGGATCTGAATTAATAAGAGTAAATAAGAGAATGGGGAGGGGTGGTAGTGTAGATGAGTAAGATTGGGATACTGGTATGGAAAGAGCAGAGTAAAATATGCAATTGTAAGAATTGGGAGAATTGACTGATTTGGGAGAAGTGGAGGTAACCAGGGTGAGAGCTAATTGTGGTGGAATCCTACTACTACTCTGCTGTTAGGGGTGAGTGGGTAGAGTAGATTGCAGGTCTTTTGGATAGTGAAGAATTTACAGAGGCTGGCATAGACATACTGGGGGGAGATTTCAATATGGTGTGTTTGATGCAAGTAGATAAGACTAATGGGAGAAGGAATGCTGAGAGTAGAAGTGAGAAGGGCTTAGAAGATTGAGAGAAAGTAGAGTAGCTTGGATCATTGGTAGATGCTGATTGAGCGATGTAGAGAGATGGGAGGATATATACTCACTGAGTGGAGAGACTTGGAACAAGAATTGACTGAGTACTGACTACTGATTACTGGGGTCTGGATATCTGGAAGTCTCTGGAGGTTGAGTGGTATCTATGGTCAGACCACTGAGAGTTGTTAGAGAGTGGTCAGTTCAGGGGAAGTGGGGATGGGCCTGGACATTAGTGCCTCAATTTCTCCTTATGAGCTGAGAAGGAGTTGTGGGATACTTGAGCTGAGAACATTAGCTATAAGGTGGATAGGTGGGTTTATAAGAGCACTTCTGTAGCTATTCAATGAGTGAGGTTAAAGAAGACTGCTAGGATCTACTGGAGTGAAGCTGGGAAGGTGGCTGGGAGGCAGCAGCAGAGGAGAGTGGTCTGGACATCTGCTAAATTAGTCTGGCTTCAGAAGAATTGGGCAGATCTTTTGTCCTTGGAAAGAGTTGAGGATTGGAGGCTGCTGTAAGCTAGACTGAAGGTTGCTGAGCTATAACAGATATTAAAGGAGGAGGAGGAGACTCATGTGCAGGGAATGGCTATATGGCTATGCTAGCAGGGGCTGGAGGAGGGAGAGAGGCCCTCTAAGTACCTTTCAACTCCTGAAGGTAAGGAGGGTGAGGCAGTGATGGGAGGGAGTACTGAGCTCAGATGGGCTATTGGTGCATAGCTCCCCAAATATTCTGGGGTCACTAAAGGAGAGGTGGAGTGGCTTGAGGAGTGAGGAGGAGGGTGGGGCTGATTCAGCTACTATTGTAAACACTTTGGAGAAGTGACATCCAAAGTAGATAGACTTGGTGATTTGGTATTGCTAGTTCAAAAGGAGAAGATTCTCTAGGTTCTTGCTGCAATTTCACTAGGTACTACACTGAGTGAGAATGGTCTGCCCTGGGACTTTTAGAAGAAGATGATAGAGGTCTCTGAAGTGCTAGGAGAGATGATAGCACTTTGTGATATAATATTACAGTCAGAGAAGTGGGTGAGAGAGCAGGATCTGGAGTTGGTCATACTGCTATATAAGGATAAGAGCAGGAGGGAGGATTGGAAGAACTGGTGGCTGATCATGCTCCTGGACATAGACAGAAAATTGGTCACCAAGGTGGTAGTAGTAAGGCTACAGAAGGTGGCTCAGCAAGTTCTGAGTGAGGAGTAGTGGGACTTTGTTAGGAGTTAGCTTATTAGGGATAATACAGCTTGGGTTCATGGTATTATCAAGGGAGCTTGGGCATCTGGACTAGATGGGAGATTGGTCTTTCTGGATCAGAAGAAGGCCTAATGACCATGTCTAAAGAGTTGGTTGGCAGGGATACTGGATAGAATTGGTGTCTCTCAGCTTTTCCAAGAGGTAATGATCAGTCTACTGGAAGGGAGTAGGGCAGTACTCATGTACAATAGATATCAGGGAGTGTCATTCCCTCTGGATAGAGGAGTTCTCTAAAGAGACCTCTTGTCCCCTATTTGTATGCTTTGTCCTTGGAGCTATTGATGGATTGGATTCAGTGCAAGGTGGCAGAGCTCTCAGTATTTGAGATTGTATGAAAGATGGGGGCCTTTGCAGACAATATAGTGGTGGGCCTTAGGTCAATTGCTGATGTAGAGGTACTTCAGGCATCAGTGGAGTAGTATGAGGCATACTTAGGGGTGAAACTCAACTGGTACAAGTGTGAGATGATAGTGCTGGGTAATGGTCTGGTGGGTGAGGATGTCATTGAAATAATTATCCTGACTGGGAGTACTGTATAGAATCTGGGCATTTTTCTTTCTATTTATAGATCTGTACTGCCTAGGACTTGGTAAGAACAGTAAGTTGCTATTTGGAGAGAGGCCCTGCCAAGCTAGAGAGGCTGCTATATCTCTTTGACAGGCCATATCTCATTTCTGAATATTTACTGACTTCCAAAATTGTGGTACTTAGTATATTACTTGGACTTTCTGACCTGGGTGGTGAAGCAGCTTTTGAAGCTGACCAAAGACTGGATCTGAACTGGGAGAAGAAGCCAGATTGGATGAGAGATCCTGTCATTACTAGTGGAGAGAGGAGGTTTTGAACTTGTGGACTTTCCAAAGAGGCTTCATTGTCTGTGAGTATAGTGGCTGAAGAGAACTGTGGAACTGAGGGGGGAGGACTGAGTATCTCTGATACAAAAGATCTGGAAGATGATGTTTTTACCTAAGAATCTATTATCCTTAGTTGGGCTTAGGAGTAGCAAGCACATGTAACATAAGAGATTCTAGTGGAGAGTAGTTGATGGGGCACACTACATCAGTCTTCACTGGCAGAGGGCTGAGGGAGAGATGCCATAGGGTTCTGTAATATAGAGCTAGGACTGCATATTGTTGGGGAGCACCCTATTGATTGACTTTGACATGGGTGATAGAGTGGAGTGCTGGAGAGAGTTAGAATAGGATTTATGGCCCAGTGGCTGGTAGACAGTAGATATTGGATAAGGATGGGACTGAAATAGAATCTGAACATAGAGTGCTGAGGTGTGGTTTTGGATATCACCTAAGTTCTGAGTAGTATAGTAATGCTTGCTGAGAAGGAATATTATGCTTAACTTTTTCTCTAGCTATCTGATAGAAGAGAGACAATTTGAGTATAAGGAGTGCTTTAATATAGAGCAAGAAGGGAGATTTATACAGATGCCAGAACATTGACTTAGGGAGTATAAGGCACTTGGCAATTTCTGGTTAGCTATTGGGTCTTGTCTGAGGGTAGTGAGAAGGAAGGTAGATGAATAGAGTAGATGGGAAGATTTGAAAGCTCAGTTGGTGGGGGGGATTAGTAATGAGTGGCTTACAGTTAGGTGAACTCTAGCTATCTGGGTGAGATTGGCAGGACACTGACCATTTGTTTTTAAGGAAGGAAGGAGATTGAGTTTGGGAGAGTAGCTAGTAAGATAGAAAGAGTTGATGGTTGATGTATTAATAGGTTGATAGCTGAGATAGGGGCTGTAGGGAGATCAATAGTACTACTTAGTAGAGAAAATTTGTAGGCTAAGTAAGAAGAGAGTAGTTGTGGAAGATAGTAAGATAGCCTTTAAGTATAAGGGAGTGGAGGGGGCTCCCCTTAGAGAGATTAGATAGGGGGTGGGGTGGAGAACTGGGGTAATATATTTATATTAGATAGAATAGTAATAAATAGTGAAGTCTAAGTAACTATAAAAAAAAAAAAAAAAAAAAAAAAAAAAAAAAAAAAAAAAAAAAAAAAAAAAAAAAAAAAAAAAGAAGTTCTAAAGGTCAGAAGAGTGTGATATAGCTGAGCTTCTATATTGTGAGATAATGACATTGAGGTCTTAGAGATTGCAGATATACTTAAAGAGATTTCTAGATATATAGTAGCAGACTCTCAGATAGAATAAAGAGAGATATGAAGAAGGTTGGAAGATGGAAGCTGAGAATGATAATCTGGTAAGAGATAGGTAGATGGTAGAGGTGCCAGAGTTGGATACTACAGTGATAGAGAAGATATCTCTAGAGGTGCTTGAAGTACTAGAGAAGATATAGACAGAATTATCACTAGGAGAAGATAGACTACTATAGAAATTTTAAAAGGAGTTTCAGGTAGAGTTTAGTGAATAGCTGGTTGAGATGATAAATTATATATTTGAAGAGAGCTACTGGGTTGACAATAGATCTTTGAGTTTAGTCTCTCTACTCTATAAGGAGAAAGGAGATAGAAGAGTTTGGCATAACTGGAGACTAATTATACTGCTAATTTTTGATAACTAGTTGGTCTCAATTATCTTAGTAGAAAGGATATAGCAGTAAATTAGCAGATTTGTTAGAGAGGAGTAGTATGAGATTGTGAAGAGAAGATAGATTAAAGATAGTATAGCCTGGGTACAAAATGTTCTAGAGAGTTACAGAAGCTGTCAAGTAGATGGGCAGATAGTCTTTTTTAAATCAAAAGAAGGCCTGTGATAGAGTGTTGTGAGATTATTTAGAGGTAGTACTGTAGAGAGTGAGGTTTGGTAGTACAGAGGTCAGAAGGATGATTGGTTTGATATAGAGCTATTGAGTGGTAATTCTAATAAATAGATAGAGTGGCATGTACCTTTCTCAGCTACCAATCACATTATACACACTTTACAACATACTTTCAAGTTGTTTATTGGAGAAAGGTACTAAGGTAATAGCAAACAGCAAGCAATCTGGGGTGTGTACTGGGTAGGGCAGCTCTAGTGCATTCGACTGGCAGCAGGTAGGGAGAGGTCCTAGCCTAGGGGGAGACATGAGGGGGTTGTTGGCAGGAGGACGAGGAGAGGGAGGGGGCAGCAGTAGAGGACAGGGGTCTGGGAGGGCAAGCTTTGCAGAGACAGTGAAGGAGAGGTAGCAGACAACTAGGCTGGAGGATTGGCTGAAGAAAGGCAAGGAGATGGAGAAGACAGCCATTTGCAGGAGAGTAGGTCTTGGTGGTGAGAGCAGTGGAGCTGGGGGAGTAGTGGCTGGGGGGAATATGATGGCTGATGGTGATGGGACTGCCAATCTGGAAAAAAATCCATATGTGACTGCTGATGGTGTGGCTGAGCGATTGAGGCTTAGAAGGCAAGGAGATTTGGTGGATAGTATAATGGGCCTAATAGTGGCTCCATTACTCAAGAAATCGATCTCAGCATTTGCGGTGACATTGTGCTTCTGGGGTCTGACAGTGATGGCAAAAATAGTACTGGGTCTTATTGCTAAGCAGGTGGCTGGAGCAGCATCTGTTAAGTTTCTGAAGGGATTGGAGGGAGTGGAGGTGGGTTTTGAGGAGACTGAGCCTCTGGAGGAAGTACTGAAGGTTGGATTGATTGTTGGGAAGGTGTGTTTTCCAATGGCATGCTGCCTGAAATGGGACCCCAGGGTGGTCCAACTGCTGGTAAAAGGAGTGCCCATAGTGACAGCAGTGGAGACAAGAAGGAGAGTCAAGGAGGTCATGGCAGAGTATGGAGAGGTAGTGGATATTGGGTTTAGAGTCTGGAAGGGGACCTTGCTCAGGACGGGAGATGTGGATGTGAGGATTTGGCTGGCAGAGAAAGAAGCTACTGGGAAGGCAAGGGACTGGCCTTTGGGGATGGTCTGGGGAGCAATCTTGTATAAGGTGATAAGAGTAAAGGGGAGTGAAGAGGAGGAAGAGGACTTGCTGGAGGCACTCAAAGAACTGAGTGAAGCAGTGGAGCAGTGGGTGAAGGCTTGGAAGGCTTTTGAGAAGTCAATTGTAATAACTCTCACTTCTATCCCTCTCTTATCCTTTGGATGTTTAGGGAAGTGGACTATTACTTAGGGACTTAGTACACAATGTGTACCAAGAAGCCTTCAGTTGAGGAAGCGCTCGCTTTAAGTAGTTGTAGCGGCAGTGCCTTATCTTTCAAAGGTCTTTCTTGTGTGCCTTATCTTTCAAAGGTCTTTCTCTTGTGCCTTATCTTTCAAAGGTCTTTCTTGGGTGCCTTATCTTTCAAAGGTCTTTTCCTTGTGCCCTATTTCGAGGGTCTTGTTCTTTGCTGTGCACAGACTGAATTCGTCTTGGAATTCAGGTTCAATGGGTTTACTTAAGTCTTTGTGATTTGTAT
>RBNI01002119.1:0-19609 GCA_003990745.1 Jimgerdemannia flammicorona | reverse complement strand
AAAATCGGCAAATCAAAGAATTTCCAAAATCGGCGATTCAGACGTTTTCCTTCATAACTCAGCAACGCATGATCGGATTTCAATGTTCTTGGTATCATTAGATAGGCCTTATTAAGGGCTTTCAAATAACACCAAGATCAGCAAATTTGGATGATTATTCATCAAGTTATTGATGTAAACATTTAATTGTCTAATTTGGAAATCAAAACAATGGTTGATTCGAATCCATCCGGATGGGATTCGAATCCCATCCGAGTTGATCCGGATGGGATTCAATCCGAATCAATCCGAATCCAATCCGGATTAAATTGACTCATTAGGAGCACTACTCTCCAGCATAATTGCAGCATGATGATTTTATGGTATTAGTGCTATTCTCATTATTCTCAGTCAATTTGACAGAGGTTTGTATACTTTTATGTAATATTTTAGTTATGATGTCATTCTAAGATTATAATAAGCTATTATGTCATCTAGTGGCTTATATTATACTGCTAGATTTTTCTCATTCTAATGTCTCTCCTCTTCTTTTATATCTTACCTCCTTGTCTCACCTTGCTGCAACTTTCTTATCTTACCACAACCCCCTTACTTCACAACCCCAGTCAGCCAGTATGTTCAGACTCAGAGAAAAAAAAAAAACAAAAGATATCCCAAGGTTTGGAGTTTCATTCAGGATTCTTTGCATTGGTTCATTATGCTGGCTTTCCATACTGACTCAAGGGGGAACTCAGTAGAACTTGGTAGAGAGGAACTTAATAGAGGAGAGCCTTACCTTGTTGCTCTTTTCTGATATCTTATTTTGCTACTCATTCCAACATATTTTACCTTATTTTTCATTCTAATATCTTGTCTTATCACTCATTTTAACATACCTCACCTCTCATTCTAATGTATCTCACCTCACCACTCATTCTAACACAACTCCAGTTAGCCAGCATATTCACAAAAAGGGGGACTTTGACAGAGAGGAATTTGACAGAGGAGACTTCAGCAGAGAGAACTTCAGTAGAGAGAACTTCAGCAGAGGAGACTTTGGCAGAAAAGACTTTAATAGAGGAGACTTCAGTAGAGGGGACTTCAGCAGAGGGGACTTCAGTAGAGGGGACTTTGGCAGAGGGGACTTTGGTAAAGAGGACTTCAGCAGAGGAGACTTTGGTGGAGGGGACTTTGGCAGAGGAGAATTTGGTGAAGAGGACTTCAGCAGAAGAGAATTCAGCAGAGGAGAATTCAGCAGAGAAGACTTCAGCAGAGGGGACTTTGGCAGAGGAGACTTTGGCAGAGAGGACTTTGATAGAGAGGACTTCAGTAGAGACTTCAGCAGAGGAGAGGAGACTTTAGTAGGAGACTTCAGCAGAAAAAAATTCAGCAGAGGGGACTTTGGCAGAGAGAACTTCAGTCTGCTTCACTGCTTTGGTTTGATCTGCTTCTCTGCTTTGGTTAAGTCTACTTCACTGCTTTAGTTTGGTCTAATTTACTGCTTCAGTTTGGTCTGCTTTACTGCTTCAGTTTGGTCTACTTTGCTACTTTGGTTTGGTCTATCTTATTGCTTCAATTTGGTCTACTTCATTGGCTTTGCTGCTTCAGTTTGGTCTACTTCACTGCTTCAGTTTGATCTGCTTCACTGCTTCAGTTTAGTTACTTTGTTGCTTTAGTTTGGTCTACTTCACTACTTTAGTTTGATTGCTTTACTGTTTTAGTTTAGTCTGCTTTACTACTTCAGTGTGATCTGCTTTGCTACTTTGGTTTGGTCTACTTCACTACTTCAGTTTGATTGCTAACATAATTAACTTGCTACTTGTTTTCACTTATATCTATACTCAGCTTGCTTCAACCCACTTAGTAAGTAGCACCTACTTCAGTTTGGTCTGCTTTGCTGCTTCAGTTAAGTCTGCTTCACTACTTTAGTTTGATCTAATTTACTGCTTCAGTTTGGTCTGCTTTGCTGCTTCAGTTTGATTTGCTTTACTGCTTCATTGCTTCAGTTTGGTCTACTTTACTACTTTGATTTAATCTGCTTTACTGCTTTAGTTTAGTATACTCTACTGCTTCAGTTTAGTCTGCAGAACTATAGTCTTATCAAATCAGCTTATTAATTATTCATTATTACTATAGAGCCAATTTACTAAATTATCTATCATAAAATTTTTATCATAATTATACATTGTTTGCAATATTCATAGTATATATAGTAGGTATAATGAGATAGATTATTTATATATAGTATATTGAAATACTTTTTTTTTTTTTTTTTTTTTTTTTTTTTTTTTTTTTTTTTTTTTTTTTTTTTTTTTTTTTTTTTTTTTTTTTTTTTTTTTTTTTTGATATTAACCAAATCAGTTTTTGTTATTCTATAAATATTTTGTAATTGATTTGAGATCAGTTGGGCAGTAATATTATATATTTTGCATGTATTCTAAATACACTTATTCATCTATATAGTTTTACATCTTTCTCTAGTACTATTCGGATTATACAACCTTTGGAAAGTACTTACAACATCGTTTTTAGAGAAAAGAGACTAGCAATATGTGACCAACAGGCAATCTGAGGTGTATACTGGACAGGGTGGCCTAAGCACATTTGACTGGCAGCATGTAGAGGCCTGAGGGGTGGTATGAGGGGGCTGCTGGCAGGAGGATGCAGAAGAGGAGAAGATAGTGATGGAGGACAGGGGTCTGGGAGAGCAAGCTTTGTGGAGATAGTAAAAGAGAGACAGCAGGCATCTGGGCTGGAGAGATAGCTGAGGAAAGGCAAGAAGATGGAGAAGATGGCAGTATATAGGGGAGTGGTCCTTGGCAGTGGGGGCAGTGGAGCTAGGGATGTAGTGACTAAGATAAGTATAATGGCTGATAGCAATAGGACTACTAATCTGAAAAAAAATCCAGATATGACTGCTGATGGTGTAGCTGAGCAGCTGGGGCTTAGAAGGCAGGGAGATTTGGTAGATAGTGTGATGAGCCTGACAGTGGCCCCATTACTCAAAAAATTGATCTTAGTATTTATGGTTATACTGTGCTTCCAGGGTCTAGTAGTGATAGCAAAAATGATACTGGGGCTTATCACTAAGTAGATGACTGGAACAGTATCAGTAAAGTTTCTGAAGAGATTGGAGAGAGTGAAGGTGGGCTTTGAGGAGGCTGGACCTTTGGAGGAGGTACTGAAGGTTGAATTGACTGTTGGGAAGGTGTATATTCTAATAAAATATTGCCTGAGATGAGATTCCAGGGTAGTATAACTACTGGTGAAAGGAGTGCCCATGGCGATAGTAGTGGAGATAAGAAGGAGAGTCAAGGAGGTCATGGTAGAGTATGGAGAGATAGTGGATATCAGATTCAGAGTCTGGGAAGGGACCTTGCTCAGAACTGAGAATATTGATATGAGGATTCAGCTGGCAGGAAAGGAAGTGATCAGAAAGACAAGAGACTGGCCTTTGGTGATAGTCTAGGAGGCAATCTTATGCAAGGTGATAAGGGTGAAGAGGAGTGAGGAGGAGGAGGAAGAGAACTTATTAAAAGTACTAAAAGAGCTGAGTAGTGCTATAGAGTAGTAGGTGAAGGCTTGAAAGGCTTTTGTAGAGTTGCCACACTTGGAGGTAATGGATGGGAAGCAGATTCGAGTAGACAAGGGGCAGTGAGAAAGAGCTCAGAGATATAAGAGACAGAAAGAGCTACTGGCTAAGCTGGAGGGTAGACCACAGAAGGATACAGGTGGAATGGTGGAGGTAGGGGGTGTCAAAGCGAGTGTCTGGGCTGGTGAGGGTAGCAAGAGTATAGAGAAGGGGACAGGAGAGGACAGGAAGGAGACTGGCAATAACCCATATGCTGATAGTACTTTTGAGATCTGGGAGGAGGTCTGAGAGGACTCACCTACCTCTACTCCTCTTATCAGGTGAGGTCTGGCTTCCTGAAGCAGAGTGATAGAGGATGTACTAATGCAGGAGACCCAGCAAGTGCAATTTGGAGTTCCAAAGGTGGCAAATGGGGGACAAGTGGTGGTGGTTGGAGAGGAACTAGTGGATGTCCTAGAGGTATGGGATGAGTCTGTAAGTGCCAGGGCTGATACCACAATGTTGGATGGAGAGAGGCTGGTAACTCCTGGAGGGAAAGAGGTGGGGAACCTACTTTGGATGTGTAGGATGATAAATAACCTGGTGGCTGAAGAGTTGGAAGAGGTGGACCTGAGAGTAATGAGTAATAAGCATTGGGTGCAGATCCTGCAGAGAGATAGAGTGGTGATGGTATTGAAGATGGAAATCCTTATAGTATATCTGGAGGAGGAAGAGTATGAGGTAGATAAGGAGCAGAAGGTAGAGCTGGCAGGTGTTGCTGGTGAGAGGACTAAATACTGCTGGATCAAGTATCATGGATTATAGCTCTGGCAGGAGGCCTGCCTAGAGTACTGGGAGGAGTTTGAGGAGAAGGTGGATGGGGAGATAAATGAGCTGTTGGCTGGATTGGAGGCTCAGAGGGCTGAAGAGGAGGAGGTGACTGCAGAACATAATCTGGATATAGTGCAGGAAGAGATAAATATAGAGCAGTAGGGATGGACTTGATAATATACTATATTTTATTATAAATAGTATAACTAACATTTTTTCTTTGAATGTGAATGGGTTGCAGGATGCTTCTTGATATAGAAATATTTTTACTTAGCTGAAGAGATTGGAGGCTGATCTCTTCCTCTTGCAGGATATCAGGTATGAGGATGATTTGGATAGGCTGGAATGGACAAAGAAATGGGGAGGTGAGGCAGTTTGAAAGGGTAAGGTTGGGATTCTGGTCTAGAAAGGCAGAGGGGAGATATGAGATATAAGAAGCTAGGAAGATAGATTGGTCTGGAGAGAGTAGATACATACAGGTTGGGAGCTGGTCACAGTAGACTCCTGTTACTGCCCTGCTGTATGGAGTGAGCATGTGGATTGGGTGAAGGGTCTCCAGGAGAGTGGGGTCCTTGTAGAGGCTGGGGTAGATATGCTTGGTAGAGACTTCAATATGGTCTGGGACATACTAATAGATAGAACAGATAGAGGATGGAGAGCTGAGAGTAGGAGTGGAGGGCTGGTAGTATGGGAGGAAGTGGAAAGGCTAAGTGCTCTAGTAGATACTAGTAGGGAGAGTTGAGGAGATAGAAGAGTATATATACATTAGGCAGGGGGCCTGGGGATGAGAATTGACTGAATTTTGACAGCTAGTTGCTGGGGCTTGGATGTTTGGAAGTCGCTGGAGATGGAATGGTGTCTATGGTCAGATCATTGATGGCTGTTAGGACAGGGGCATTTTGGGGGGAGTGGGGATGGGCCTGGACATTGGCACCTCAATTCCTCTTAATTAGATGATAGGATCCAGTGGGATGAGTGGGCTGAAGACATTCAACTGAGAGTGGAGAGCTGGAGGCAGAAAGATGCCCCAGTTGGTGTTCAGTAGATGAGGATGAAAGAGATGGCCAGGGTTTATTGAAGTGAGGCTGGCAAGGAGGCTGGGAAGTAGAGAAGGTGATGGGTGAGATGGGCTTCTGTTAGACTGACTAGACTCTTGGAGGATTGGACAGGGCTAGTAACATTGGAGGAGAGAGAGGATTGGAGATTAATGAGGGCAAAAATAGAGGTTGGAGAATTACAACAGGTGTTGCAGGAAGAGGAAGAGACAAGGGTACAGAGTTTGGTAGTATAACTTCATTGGCAGAGTTTGGAGGAAGGAGAGAGACTCTTAAAGTATCTCATGAGAGCCCTTTGGGTGAGAAGGGTATAGCAAAGGTGGGAGAGGGTACTTAACTCTGATGGTATACTAGTATATAGTATACAAGACATTCTTGGATCATTAAAGGAGTGATGGAGTAGATTATAGAGTGAGGAGAAGGATGGGACTGATACTGCTGCCATTGACTGGGTATTGGAGGATTGGTACCCCCATAAGTAGATAGGCTGGGTGACTTGGTATTTCCAGTATAAGAGGAAGAGATCCATCAGGTTCTTGCTATAACAACACCGGGTATAGTACCTGGGGAGGATGGTCTGCCCTGGGACTTCTGGAAGAAGATGGTGGGGGTCTCAGGAGTACTGAGTGAGATGACAGCATTGTGTGATTTTATACTATAGATAGAGAGATGGGTGGGGGAGCAGGATCTGGGGCTGGTGACATTGCTTTACAAGAACAAAGGAAGGCAAGAGGACTGGAAGAACTGGCAGCCAATTATGCTGCTAGACATGGACAGAAAGTTGGTGACTAAGGTGGTAGTCATGAGACTATAAAAGGTGGTCCAGCAAGTCTTGGGTATTGAGCAGAGGGGCTTTGTAGGAGGCTGACTCATTAGGGATAGCACAGCCTGGGTATATGGCATTATTGAAGGGGTGTGAGCTTATAGACTAGATGAGCAACTGGTCTTCTTAGACCAGGAGAAGGCTTATGACTGGATGTGGCAAGTCTGGCTAGTGAAAGTATTAGATAGAACTGGGGTACCACACTAGTTCCAGTTAGCAATGATCAGCCTACTAAAAGGGAGTAGGGCTGTGCTCATATGTAATGGACATAGAGGGGTGTTATTTCCCCTGAGTAGAGGTGTGCCCCAGGGGAACCCACTGTCCTCCATTCTGTATGCTCTTTCCCTAGAACCTCTAATGGACAGAATCAGATAGAAGATAGTGGGGCTCTCTGTCTTTGGAATTGGGTGGAAAGTTGGGATCTTTATAGATGACATAGTGGTTGGCCTGGGATCAATTACTGATATTGAGGAGCTCAAGGAGATAGTGGAGTAGTATGAGAAGAACTCTGGGGCTAAACTCAATTGGTACAAGTATGAAACTATGGTGTTAGGCAATAGTCTAGTAGGAGGGGATGTTATTGGAACAATCATCCCTACTGGTGAGGTAGTGCAGTACTTAGATATTTATTTATCAGTATATAGGTCAGTCCTATCCAGACTTTGGTGAGAGCAGAGGGTTGAAATCTGGAGAGAGGCCCTGTGGAGTTGGGGGGGTTGCCACTTATCTCTAGCAGAGCATGTCTTGATTTTGAACATCTATTGGCTGCCAAAGTTGTGGTATCTGACTTATCATCTGGACTTCCCAGCCTGGATGGTGAAGAGATTGATGAAGCTGGCCAAGGGGTGGATCTGGGCTAGAAGAAGGAATCAGATCAATTGAGAGGTCTTATTCTTACTGGTGGTAAGAGGAAGACTTGGACTGGTTAACTTTCCAAAGAACTATACTGCTTAAGAGTATGGTGGTTAAAGAGAGCAGTAGAGTTGAGAGGGGGCAGTTGGGTCCCCCTATTGCAGAAGATTGGGAAGATGAGATCTTCATCAAGAGGCTTGACAGGAGATCTCTTATTATTGGTTGGGCTTCAGAACACTGAAAAATTGTGATATAAAGGCTTCTAGTGGAGAGTAGTGGAGGGGGTATACTACATTGAAATTCATTGGCAGAAAAATGAAGAAGAGATAGCTTGAGACCCAGTGATATAGAGTTGAGACTGAGTGTTGCTGGGAGGCATTCTCTTAATTGAGTTTGATATTAGTGATGAGATAGAATGCCAAAGGAGACCAGGCCAGGATCTGTGGCCTAGTGGATAGCAGAGAGTAGGTATCAGAGAAGAGTGGAACTGGTATGGTATTTGGGCCTAGAGTGCTGAGGTAAGGAGGTGGATGCCGCTGAAGTACTGGATGGTCTGGTGGTACATGCTGAGGAGGAATGTAATGCTCAACTTCCACTCAGTCACCTTATTGAGAGGGGTTATTTTGACTGTGAGGAGTGCCACAATATAGGGCAGAAAGAGAGATATATGCAGATACCTGAATATTGGCTAGGAGAGTGTAAGGTACTTAGTGACTTTTAGTGGGCTATTGGAGATTATTTGGGGATAGTGTATAGAGAAGATGGTGCACAGGGTCAGTGAGAGGATTTGAGAGATAGACTGGTGGGAGGGGTGGAGAAGGAGTGGCTTACCTTAGGCTGGGTTTTGGTGATTTGGATGGGGCTGACCAGCTACTAGTTATTTGTTTTTGAGGATAGGAGAAGACTGGGCTTAGAGGACCAGCTGTTGCATTGGCATAGACTTATAGAAGACACCTTGACAGGCTGGTAGCTTGGTTGGGGGTTGCAGGGTGATTGAAGGCATCACTTGGTAAAAAAAATCTGTAGGCAGAGTGGAGAGAGGGTTGAAGTAGTAGGTGAGAAGGTGGTCTTTATTCATGATAATGTAGGGAGAGACTCCCCTATGGGGATCAGGTAGTGGGAGGTGATACTGTAAACTTATTAATAGACTGGTAATAAATGGTGAAGTCCAAGTGACTATAAAAAAAAAAAAAAATAAAAAAAAAAATCTATATAGTCTTAAGATAAGGTAATGCCAATTGGACTAGTTTAGAAATAGCTCACTCTCATCCTAAATCTATTTCTTCTTATCTCTGTTTATGTTTATCTTAGTGTAAGACTTTTTCACATCTTTAGTAGTAGCATTGGTGACTTAAAGATATAAATCTTTATATAATCTAATAGATTCTGAAGGTTACACTGTAACTACTTCTTAGGCTTTGCATAGGACTGTACTGATTTGTTTAGGTATTTTGATATATATCTTTGGCTTTCTTTGAGGCTTATTCAATATCCTCTTCAGCTTTTTATTTGATTATTTTTTGGCCTTACTATAGGGTAGTAGATACTTTTGAAGCTTTCTTTCAAACTCATTAATTGTAGTATATTTCAGCATTTTATATAGTACTAGCTTTATTTAAGTATATTCATCATTATCAGAAGTATTCTCATTACTGGCTGAAGATAGTGGAGGAGTGACTTCAGTTTTTGGTGTGTAAAATATTTCTTCATTAAGAGTGATTTATACTTCTTTTAATATTGATTTGATAAGGAAAGTTTTTATTTCATAAATGTGGTTTAGAATTTTGAGTGAAAGTTTGAATCAGGTATATAGAATACTCATCTTTTGGTTATTGATAATAATTATTAAGTTTTATCTATTTATAAACTCTTAGTTATAAATAATCTCAGTCATATTAACCAGTACTTTAGCCAAGGTTTCACTATCATAGTAAAGGTTTTGCTATCATAGTAACTTTAGATAAATACTCTAATTCTTATAGCAGACTAAATAAAAGCAGTAAATCAAATCAAACTGAAGCAGTGAAGCAGACTTAATAGTCACTTTTCTACATATATGTCACTCTTTTATACCCTCTTTTCATTCTATAATACCAATTTTCCACAATCTTTTTTATAATATTTCTATCTATACTACTGGATCTACATATGGTATATATTATATATATATTGAAGTAAATATATATATTATTATAATACTAATTATTTATCATTCTATAGATTTTTATAAAATATTGAAAGTAGTTATAGAATATTTTGGAGGAAAATATCTAGAGGATCTTTATTACTATCAAACAATACATCTTCTTGCTATGAATTTAAATAGTGAGAAGTATGAATCTGCTATTAAATAGCATATTCATATCATTTATTCTCAATAGATTTTTGAATATCTTGAGTAAAAAAAGATATATATTATTTTTATAAAAATAAAACTAATATAATTTCTTATTATTAATATTAATTTTTAGATATTACCAGTAATTATATTTTCATCACTACATGTCTGTATGTATATTTTATAATATTATTGATAATAATTATAAATATTTACTATTAGAATTATAGCTAATATAATTTTATTTTTTAAAATACTTGGTAGATATTAAATATATTGATGAATATCTATTACTTTACTATAATATATATATAAATGCTCAAAAATCTATAATGACTAATATAGTAGTTTCTGAGACAATATTTCAGTAAGATAAAAACTGCTCTAAAGTCAAAAGCCTTCTATTATATATTTCAAGATATTTAAGTAAATATATCTGGCAAAAGAAAGAATTTAAAATTTATAATAAGTTCTATATATGAAGCCTGAATGATTATCTTAATCAATTATCATATCATATTAGAAGTATAAATACTTTATATAAACTGAGAAATTTCTCATAAAATATATTTTATATTATAAAATAAAAATAAAAAATTTATACTGATATTGTAATATCTCCTCTATTGAAGTCTCTTCTGTTATAGTTCCCTCTGCTAAAGTCTCTGCTGAAGTCTCTGCTGAAGTCTCTGCTGAGGTCTCCTCTGCCGAGTCTCTGCTGAGTTCTCCTCTACTGAGTTTCCCTCTACTAAGTTCTCCTCTGTCAAGTTCTCCTCTGCCAAGTTCTCCTCTGTTGAGTTCCTCTCTACTAAGTTCCTCTCTATTAAGTTCTCCTCTGCTGAGTTCCTTATCACTGAGTTCCCTATCACTAAGTTCTCTTTATTCTACCAAGTTCTCTTTACTTCACTGAGTTCCCCTCTACTGAGTTCTTCTCTATAAAGTTTCTCTCTACTGAGTTTCTCTCTACTAAGTTCTCCTCTACCAAGTTTCTCTCTGCTGAAGCTCTCTCTGTTGAATTCTCCTTTCCTCTACCAAATTTCTCTCTGCCAGATTCCCCTGTACTGAATATTTATGAAATCAAATTTCTTAAATACAAGCAGTGAGTTGGAATATGAAATTGAGTAGTGAGACAGACTGTTCTATTGCCAGAATTGAACTGGACTACTCATACTATATGTATTAATTATCAGGCTGAGAATTTTCATTCTTATTTCCTTCTACTAAAGAAGATATACACAAATATATATTATATTTAAAAAAAATATAATAGTAATATTTTTAATTCTTATATTAGTTAAAAGATATATTAGTAAATAATTATAATTTTTAGGGAATTTTTTTTTTTTTTTTTTTTTTTTTTGTTTTGTTTAATAGACTCAAAGTCCTACAGATTTTTATTGAAAGAGAATCTAGACTATATAGGTCAAAACCCTTCCCCACCACCCATCAAGTACTACCCTCTCATTAATCTAGACTAGCTATTGTCCAGCAGCTTGACTATACCAGGTACAGCAGGGCCTATGGTGGCCCACACCTCATTTTACATACCATACTCTTCCTACCACCAGGGGGAATCCAGCCATATGCCAACAACCAAAAGTGCATGCCTGAGACCCCAACATATGTACAAGGCTACACCCAAGCCAAATAGAATAGTCTCTGCCACCTCAAAGAGAATAACAGGCACATATCTCTTTCTCCACTACCTTACCGGTCATGAGGTTTGGTAGGCAACCTTCCGAGTCCCCTTTCCCCTATTATTACCCCCTCTACCTCGGGTTGGTTTGCTGTGCCTGCATGGGTATGATGGGAGGAGGGCAATGGTGATGAGTTGTCCCTTTATTGGTATCTGATCGGTGTCTTCTCCACTTTTTCATGGTTTCTGGTGTCTTCAGCTACGTCTGGAGTACATCCGTTTTGGTGCGGCACCTTCTTCCTTTTGCCATCACCAACAAGGTGCTGTCTTGGTGTGTCTCAGGCTACGTAGGGAGTCAGCCGACCTTGGGCATCAAGTGCTCAGTGTAGGTTACCTGCAGGTCCTCGGTACCTGTGGTGGGGCCCTCTGGCTTTGGTGAGCTTCCCAGCAAGTGCGGTTCTGGTGTAGGTGACTGTTTTTCAGGTGGTATCAGGATGGGAGGGGAGATGGCCATCACAGATAGGAGGAAGGATGATTATGGTGGACCAGTAGAGTGCCAGGCTGGGGGTGGTCATTGGGGCTGGGGTGGACAATATTTCGGTGGGGCCTTTCGATTGACTAATGGGGGGTGGGGTGGTGCAGGGGCCGGCATCCTGGCTATACCCAACTAGAATCAAGAGCTGATGCGGCAATGCGATTGAGGCCCGCAGGCTTGGGGAGTGGGACCTTCCTCATTTGGCAGTACCTGACTGGAACTGGGAGCTGACACGGCAACATGATCAAGGCCCGCAGGCTTGGGGAGTAGGAGTGGAGTCTCTTCAGGCCCTAGCCCATGTGTAAGTCCTTTGGGGAAGGTGCTGCATATAAGTCCTTTACTCACCCACTTTGAATCCACTTTGCTCTCTATTGGTTGGTTAGGGGGTTTTCTCTTTGCCTCGGGCTTTCTTTTGGGGTTTGGGGGGCTATTCTTTATTCAGTTCTGGTGCTGCTAGATCTGACATATAGGTGTGCTCTCGCGTGTAAACAATGATCTAGCCCTGGTGAGCAGACAAGTCTAGTCTATATCATGGGGGTTGATGTAGCCGGTATTCGACAGGCATAGCTGAAGCAGTGGGACTGCTGGATAATTTAGTAGTCTAGGTTAATAGGGGGATATTGTTCGGTGGGTGGTGGGGGAGGGTTTTGGCCTATATAGTCTAGGTTCCCTTCCAATAAAAATCCACAGGACTATGAGTCCATTAAAAAAAAAAAAAAAAAAAAAAAAAAAAAAAAAAAAAAAAAAAAAGAGAATAACAGGCAAAGAAAAACTCTCATCATAGTACATCATAGTAGATAGAGCCTAGTTCTCCCAGTTGAGGTAAGTAAAGGACTTATATGTGAGGCAGGAGGAGACCCCCAATACCCCACTACTCAAGCTTGCAAGCATCAATCATATTGCCATATCAGCTCTCAATTCTAGTTAAGTATAGCCAAGATGCCTAAAATGGGTAGCCTTGGGCCCCCCAACCCCCTCCAATGACTGGGGCCCAACCCACCAAATTGTCAAAAGAAGCCAAGAGTGATACTATTCAAAGTAAGACCCAACCTGAGGAGATTGATCAAGATATGGAATTAGATGAAGCTACTTATCAAATTATTGAAGGCACTACTCCAGTCTTAGGAGAAAGTAAAAGTAAGAAAGAATAGAAGCTGCACAAGACCAAGGTCCATCAGTATGATATTTATAAGAACCTCAAGAAACAGAGATCAATGCTACTTTTGGATAACTAGCAGAAGTCTCTGTCTTCAGACAGTAGTTGAGAGTAGGACTTGTAACTACTATCAAGGACCAAGAGTATAAGATCATATGTAGAAGCTCACAATATACAAAAAGATGAACAAGAAGACTCAGGTAAAGAATCTGAAGATCAGCATAAGACCTCAGCCTATACCCAATGTCAGATTGAAGATTGTATGTTTGATGCTATCATTGATACCAGTGCTAGAGGATGTCTTATGAATAAGAAGACAATTTACCACCTAAGCTGGGACATTGAAGAATTTACCAAAATGGTCTATATTACAGTAGATAGTATATGAGCTACCCTCCTAGACAAGATCTGAGAAGTCTTCATCAAGATTGGAGGAGCTACTATCTCAGTAGATATGATTATTATAAGTGCCACCAACTATGATATCCTTATTAGTAACCAATAACTTCACAAGACCAAGGCTATCATTGACCTCAATGCCCAGAAGATGCAGATCAACTATAGAGAAAGAAAGATATGAGTCTCTATCAATGTCTACAAAGGAGTACTATTAGACATGGAGGAAGGAGATGAAGAGGATACAGAAGTCTTCATATACTTAGTATATAAGAATAAGAATAAGACAACTAAGCTTACAGATGAGCAATAGTATAATAAGATCATTAATAGCTATGCCCCTCAAGGAAGTTGCCTCTATAGTGCTAGGATATACTACTCTAAACATCTAAATGACTACTGGTCCTATATCAGTAAAGTTAGAAAAATCCATTAACAAAGATATGAACAAGAAGTAGCTAAAGCAAAAAAGGAAGCTGAAGAAGATGACCAGCCCCCAGAGCTTTAAGTTAATAGTATTGATAAAGAGGAATAAGAATCAGACATCACTCTCAAGGTTAAGAAGTTTCACCCCAAAGTCAAGATCCCAGAATATAAGACTGAAGGAGTCATAGAAATAGATCTTGTCAGTATCCAAGATAGTATTCTCAAACCACAGACCACTACTCTACTTGGTATTAAAATTGAAGTCAAGTTACTAGAGAACTATACTAGAATTATCAAGACCAGGAGCAGTCTTATCAAGAGCAAAATCTCAGTTAAAGGAGGAGTCATTGACTCTGATTACACTAGTGAGATCTTCCTTATAGTTAGAAATCACAACTCTACCACCCCATTCAAAGTCAAAAAGTATAATAGGATTTGTCAGATACTGATCTATAAAGTTAAGAAGTCTAAGATTACTGAAACCATTGAACTTAAAGACTAAGAGAGGAGAACAAGGCTTTGGATCTACTGGAAGAGGAGTCTATACTGCCACCAAGATTACTGAACTTAAGCATAAGAAAGATAAGGATTAGAATAAGTACATATATACCATTGGAGAAAACTTTCCCCTAAAAGAACAACTTCTCAAGATCCTATACTAGAATGAAGAAGTACTTGTCACAGACTTCAGAGATATCTACAATCAAGAACCCAAGTACTACTATGAAGTTGATACTAAGTATATCTATCAGAAAGCCAGACCTATACCACTTGTCTATAGAGAATAGCTACAAGTAGAACTCAAGGAAATGAAAGAAGCTAGTATCATTAAGTAAGCTATCAGCCTCTGAACTTTACCTATTATTCTCACCCTAAAGAAAAGAAACAAGCCTGGAGAGTTTGCCCTAAGACTCTGTATTAATTACAGAAAGCTCAATATAATCACTAAGAAGAATAGATAGCCCTTGCCAAATTGTAAGAAAGTTATTTATAAAAATACTATTATATAGTTCTGGAAGGATTTTCTGAAAGTTCTGGATATTCTGAAAGATTGTTTTCTTTAGATCAAGATTAATTTTATATAGAGTATATTCTCTATACTTATTGATTTCAAGATCAGATTGATGTCTCAACCAAAGTCCTTTTTTAGACTTATTCTGGATGTTCAGGATTTTCCATATTTCAGGAAGTTCAAGAAACTAAGACTAGCTTAGTTGAATTGGTGTATTACTACAGACAATACCCAATTAAGAAATTTTGTGATATGGTTAGGAGTAAGATCTAACAGAGTGCAGATTTACTTAAGAGTAGTTTGTGGGTTATTAAATAGATTTATTTGCTATTTATGATATTGCTATACTAAGAGTAGTGTGTAAAGAGATATTGTGGAGAAGTATTCAGAAGTTCTTGTGTATTTGGATTATTTAAGTCTGAGATTCTGAGGTCTGTAAGAGGGGATATTTATACTAATAGAAGACTATCTGAACTATACTAAATATGGATGTAGTACTTAGTGCCTTGCTGAGTCAGAATGCAGTCATATAGTACAAGTGTAAACTGATATATCAAGAGATCATCTGACTACTGAGTCAGTATGTAGTTATATTATATAAAGCTAATCTAACTATACTAATAACTACTAAGCTATCTATAGATTTAGATACTATCTGAGTAGTCTTTGATGATATATCTATTGATGACATTATCTCTGATAAAGTAGTCATCTATAGTGCTCTAATTTGAATTTGCCAACTATATATCTGATTTGAGCCAGTTTGATTTTATCATATGATGAATTTGAATTGGTTCAAATTTATCATATGATGAATTTAAATCAATTCAAATTCAAATTCAGTACATAATGAGTTTAGATTAGTTTAAACTCAATCAAACTAGCTCAAATTTACCTCAGGAGCCAGAATCCCAGTAAATTCTTCAGATGATAAACCAAACTAAATTAGGAGTCAGTTAGTACAAATTAACAAGCTCACCAAAAAGGACAATTCTTTGATGAAAAATAAAAAACCTAAAAAAAGGATACTATATCTGTTAAACTTCTGCCAAATATTCAAAAACTAAAATATAACATAAAAATCAGCTACCAAATATACAAAATATCTACAGATTTTTTTACTCCTCTAAGTCTCCAAAAAAATTATTATAGTAGTATACAGCTTTTAAGATTCTGTGACAAATACTTAGAGATAAACTGTTTAAAACTTCCTCATCTCTAATAACTATTGAACTATATAATTAATTTGAGTAAAATATCATTATCATATTAGACTCTAGTAGAACTCCAATATTATAAGTCAAATTATAGAATAAGCCTCCAGATTTTGAGATATATTATCTTTTATATTTGATGATGTAGAGTAAAACAAGTATCACATCTTGATCAGTATAAGTAGGAGAGCTTGCACATCAGCTAAAAAATATATTGCTGACTTTTACTATATTTTGCTCAAACTGAAATCCTCTAAGTCTAAAATATATCTTAGATTGACCCAGATTCATCTGACCTCTATCTATTCTAGGTAATTTCAAAGCTAATGAAGATGTTGATACCAAAGTTGGAAACTCTGACACTGAAGTTAGGGATACCAAGGATGCTGAAGATACCAAAGTTACTAGAGATGAGATACTGGGGATGCTGAGGATACTGGGAATACTGAGAATATCAAAGATATCAAAAATGCTGAAGATGCTAGAGATGCTGAGAATACCAGAGATACTAAAGATATTGGGATATCCTATGAAATTTCCTCAAGAGATAAATAATAGAGTGTTGAATTGATCAAAAATTGGGTGAAGTAGAGAAATTTGTCATTACATCTAATAAGAAGTATTGAAAAGAAGTAAAGCCATCTCTATAATAGCTATTTCATGTTCCTCTCATTTATCTTGTCTAATTTTTTATTTAAAATTGATAAGAGATATGATACAGCAATATATCCCTCTAGTATAGGTCAAAGTATAGCCAGCTGATATATAAGATCTAGTTTTAGCTTAAGCTTTACCATACAATTCAGCTTTCTGAACTTTGAATACCTTCTCACAAATATCTGTCAAAACTTGGCTTGCTTGATCTTCTAATATTTCTCTCTAAATAATAAGAATAACTTCCTCTATATCAGCATTCAAGAGAATATAATTGCAGTATGAATTTAGAATACTAGCTGACAAAGTAAAGAACTCCAAAAACATTACAGTTTGAAAACAATTTTAGTACCCTTTTTTTAAAGACTTGATAGAATATTGCCATCCTACTTCTTCCAAATTTTATATATAAAGTATTATTGTCTAGTCTTCTGGAAGATCAAGTCTTAGAATTCTCAGTATTTCAAAATTCTGCAGACTTGGGATATGGAACTGAGTCTGGATAAATTTGACCTTGAGATTTTACTGATCTACTCAGTATTGTCATTATTGATCTAAAAAATCTGCTAACTATACTTTATATTGATCCTTCTTCACTTTCTAAAAATTAAAATAAAAAGCAAATAACCTTGTAAATAATCCAGGTTGGATGGGTATATCCCCACACCTCCTCTTCTTAAAAAAAAAAAAAAAAAAAAAAAAAAAAAATACTCCAGAAACTTACTTGAATAGTAGAAAGATATTAAAAAATTTGATTATATATTTTCTGACCCATCAGAGGAGGACTCTCAGGAAAATAAAAATGCTATAGTTCAGACAATCTCTCATGGCAGGGGTTTTTAAACATCTCTTAAAGTATATACATTAATTTCTTACTCTATATCAATTACATAAGCTAGTGAGCTCAAAAACTTTTTTAAAATATCATATTCCAGGAGTTTTCCAAAATCCAATCTGGGATCAACTCCATCAGATGGAAGGGTTGAAGGAATCACCAAAGTAACCTCCAACTCTCACCTTGAAGTAGTTAGTAATTTACTTGAATCAAAATCAGTGGAGATAAAATCAGCTTTCATTTTACAATAGCATACTGAAGGAACCTAGCAGTGGTGGATGTGAAGAGAGAGATTGTTAGAATGGAAAAAAAAAAACATGACTAACAAGAGATGCTAAGGGATATAGGAGAATATGAGAGGATGCTAGAGACTAGCTATGAGAGATACTCCTCCAAAGAGAGAGGACATCATTAGCACAGATCAGGAGTCACTCTCTCAACTAACCTCTAGTCATCCTTGCGACATCCCCACCACAGTAAGATAGGTACCAGAAGTCCTTCTTCTGAGAGTAAATGCCAGAGGCCAGCTGGAAGAGGTTCTCCACCAAAGTAAGAGTATGTAGCCAGTACAAATCAGGGGACACTCTCCTGATTGATCTCCTCAGAATACTGAAGACTAGCTATGAGAGGTCCTCCTCTAGAGAGAGAGTATATCATCAGCATAAATTGAGAGACACCCTCTCTCTCAAATGACCTTATAGATGAAATATTGAAGACAGGCCATAAGAGATCCTCCTCAGAAATAAGAGAGTATGTTTTTTAGTATAGATCAGAGAACACCCCCCCCCCAACCAGTCTTCATATTATCAGTACATCATCATGATAAACATTGGCTTGGTAAATATCAGCTTGTTATGAGGAATAAATGTAACATACTAAAAGTAGTAAGATAAGGCAAGGTGAGGCAAGGCAGAGTGAGGCAGATTAGAGAATATATACAAAACATCTTAGGCAGAGAGTGTGAATGGTCTTTTCAAGTAATGAGATATGTCCAAATGCTCCTTTCTCCACTATCTTACTGGTCACAAGGTTTGATAGGCAATCTTCTGAGTCCCCTTTCCCCTATTATTACCCCCTCTACCTTGGGTTGGTTTGCTGTACCTGCAAGGGCATGGTGGGAGGAGGGCAATGGTGATGAGTTGCCCCTTTATCAGTGTCAGATCAGTGCTTCCTCCACGTTTTCGCAGATGCTGGTGCCTTCAGCTGCATCTGGGATGTGCCCATTTTGGTATGGCGCCTTCTTCTTTTTGCCATCACCAACAAGGAGTTGTCTCAGTATGTCTCGGACTACATAGAGAGTTGGCCAACCTTGGGCATCAAGTGCTCAGTGTAGGTTACCTGCAGGTCTTCAGTACCTGTGGTGGGGCCCTCTGGCTTTGGTGAGCTTCCTGGCAAGCATGGTTCTGGTATAGGTGACTGTTTTTTGGGTGTTGTCGGGATGGGAGGGGAGATGGCCATCACAGATAGGAGAAAGGGCGATAACAGTGAGCCAGTAGGGTGCCAGGCTGGGGGCAGTCATCGGGGCTGGGGCAGGTGCTGCTTCAGTGGGGCCTTTTGATTGATGCGGCACAGTTAGGTGGTAGGTATCACTCTCAGCTTCTTTTGGCGGTCAGCGGGATTGGGCCCCAGTTGTCAGGGGGGGTTGGGGGGCCCGAGGCTACCCATTTCAGGCATCTTGACTGCACTCAACTAGAACTGGGAGCTGACACGGCAATGTGATCAAGGCCCACAGGCTTGAGTAGTGGGGTATTGGGGGTCTCCTCCTGCCTCACATATAAGTCCTTTACTCATCTTGACTGAGAGAACCAGGCCCTACCCACCATGTTGTGCTTTGATGAGGGTTTTTCTTTACCTATCATTCTCTTTGGGGTGGCAGAGGCTATTCTATTTGGCTCGAGCGTAGTCTTGTATATACATTGGGTTCTCAGGCATGCACTTTCAGTCGTTGGCATATGGTTGGGTTTCCCCTGATAGTAGGGAGAGCATAGTGTGCAGAATGAGGTGCGGGTCAATATAGGCCCTGCTGTGCCTGACATGGTTGAGCTGCTGGATATAGCTAGCCTAGATTAATGGGGGGGCAGTGCTTGGTGGGTGGTGGGGGAGGGTTTTGGCCTATATAGTCTAGGTTCCCTTCCAATAAAATTCTGCGGGACATGAGTCCGTTAAAAAAAAAAAAAAAAAAAAAAAAAAAAAGACACTTCATCTGAACTCAAGAAAGCTGACATTGTCGAAACCAATCTCAAGCCATCCATGTGACAGATATTACTACTAGAAATTGCCTCGGATTACAGAAAAT
>RBNI01002118.1:0-19611 GCA_003990745.1 Jimgerdemannia flammicorona | reverse complement strand
TTTTTTTTCAAAGAATTGATTTTTTGATATTTTTAATTTTTTTTTTTTACCTTATATTTATTAATAAAAGTATAAAAATATAAAAAAACTTTATATTTATTAATAAAAAAATTTTTTAAATAAAAATTATATATTATTTTTTTTTATTGGCAAATTTGCCTATATTTAGTGCTCCCAACAAATCAAATTGAATCAAATTGAGGCCCAATTCAATTTGAAATTCGATTCGAAATTCAAAACTAAATATGGTCAAGTCCTTCGGGACCGCTGACACTTGAAAAAATTGGAACGATACAGAGAAGATTAGCATGGCCCCTGCACAAGGATGACACTATCTTCCTGAGTGGATAGCCCTATATGGGCAAGTTTTCAAAACTAAATATGGTAATTCAAAACTCACATACAATACAACTCACAACAACATATGCACAATCAAACATATTGCAATTAAATATGTTGGACATGTCTTCTATAGTACCACTTATGGTAGATACTATGATGACAACAGCTTCAGTATCAGATACAGCTTTAACAAGCATAGCTATAATAAGTGTAGTCTTGACACAACAGTCTAAGAAAGGAAAAGGAAAAGCAAAAGAATGCTCTAGTATTTGGAAAGAGTTTACAAAAGAGTATGTGGAGAATAGAGACATTACCAGAGTTAAATATAATCACTGTAAAATGACATATAAGTTTATTGGTGGCTCTACAATAAATCTACAGATACATTTTGACAAATTTCACAAAAGTCATCAAGCAGGAGCAATAGAATTGTTTTTCTCAAAAGTATAGTATTTTTTTTTTCTTATTAATTTATTGCTATTTTTCTTTTATATTAAATAGCCAAGATTTTCTATGAAATTATTTCAAGATATTCTTGTTTGCTGGATTATCCATAATAGTTAGTCTTTTATAGTTGTTGAGAATTCAGAGCTGAGAGATGTTTTTTGTCTTCTGAAACCAGATATTACTATTCCTTCTACTGGAACTATATGAAGTGAAATTAAACTGGCCTTTCAATGGAATCATGATACTGTCAAAATTACACTACAGATAAGATTTAATATTTAACTTTAAATACCAATTCCAATATTTCAAATTAATCTCATTTCGATTTAATTTATTTCAAAATAAAATATACTAGGTTGAATATCCTTCACTATTGATACATGAATATCACTAAATATATATTTCTTGGAATTAATGCATATTAGATTTGTCAAAATTGGCAACTCAATTGTATTTTGATTGATTTTATTAAGCTGTTGGGATCTCATTTTGGTGAAAATCTTACTGGTGCCTTTGGGAGCTATATTCAAGATTTTGGTATATAGACAAAGGTATGTAAAGAGTGAGTAAGCCTTTTAAAAGAAGTTTTTAAAAAGGTCAGATTTTCAAAAAAGGTCAGGTTTTCAAAAAAGATTAAGTTTTCAAAAAAGGTCAAAAGGTCAGGTTTTTGAAAAAGGTTATTTTTTCGAATTTTGAAAAAGCTCAGATTTTTGAAAAAGGTTGGGTTTTCGAAAAGGTCAGGTTTTTAAAAAAGGTTGGGTTTTCAATAAAGGTTGGGTTTTCAAAAAACAGTTATCTTACATTTTGAATTATCAATTTTTCACTCTAGATATTAGCTATAACAACAGACAATGCATCCAACAATAATACATTTTTTCAAATAATTGGAATGGAGTTCAATCATAGCCTCAACTATTAGCCAATACAACATGTATACTATATAGCTCATATTATTAATCTGGCTGTTTAAGTCTTTTTAATATGTCTGAAGGCTAATGATGACAAAGAAATAATTTCAAGTCTTTGAATGAGTATCATCAAGATCTGGTCATCACTATAGCATCATGAGAGATTTATTATACAATATAAAGCCTATAGAATCAACAATTCAAAGAAACTTATTTTGGATGTTAAGACTCAGTGGAACTCAATATATTTGATGATTGAATAGGCCATCAAATTATCAGAGGTAATTATATTTAATTATATTTAATTTGTCAAGTAATATGAGTCTATTACATCTAAGTCTAATCTAATGAATTAATTTTTATTAATAGCCCTTAAATTCAACAGTTATAGCTAATAAAGATTTGCAACAATATGCCATTAGAGATTGTACTTGGTAGTTGCTAAAAGATATTATTTTAGTGTTAAAGAGTTTTCAATATGCAACAGATCTTGCAACTCAGTAAAAATATTCAATAATTTATTCTACTATTCTGATTTACAACTTTCTACTAGATATATTGGAAAATAATGACCAAGTAATTTGAAATCATACAGCAGAACCAGAAGAAACTGAAGAGCTGAATACTCTCATTCAACAGGTACTAATAGTAGCTTTTGATAAGTTGAAGAAATACTATTCAATGACAGATCATCTGATTTATTATATTAGTACTAGTAAGTAAATATTTCGAAATTTGCTTGTTGCTGAAGACTATTTTGAAATTTTAAACTATAAATTCATTTCAAAATTTATTTTATTCTTTGAATGAGAACCAGTTCTTGATCTCAGACTTAAACTACAATATTATTTAAACTATAATTGAGAAACCATTTGAATTGATATGATTGAAAAAACTGTTTGCATAGTCTATAATAATAACTATACTTCTCTATTAATTTATCACACAAGTTCTGAAAATTATACTGAAATAGGAGATAATGTCGATGTTGATGACATTATTGAGCTATCTGAACATATACAATAAAAGACAAAAACTGACAACAAATCCTGAAGAGAAGTTAGATAATTATTTGAAAAGTGAAACTGTTAAATTTCAACTGGGAGTCAATACATTGTCTTGGTGATAAGTGAGTTGGTCTAATTTGAAATATTATAGATCTAATTTGAAATATTATTTGAGTTTCTCTAATTTAATTTAATTCATTGGGAACATTAGGGCTATAGCAGAGATTACCCAAATCTAGCAAAAATGGCATATAACTATTTAGCTATCTCAGCAACAAGTGCATCTATAGAGAGAGTTTTTTCAAGAGATAAAGATCTCGTAGTACCTAAAAGAGGTGCTTTAGACCCCAAAATCATTTGTGAATATATGTGTTTAAAGGTATGGCAATAAGCTGGCTGATTCTGAAATCTAGAAATATAGTTGAAATATAGTTTAATCTCAACTAACTAAATATATCTATATATCATAATATTTCAAATATACATACTACCTTATTTGAAGCTCTCAGTTTACTTATCACCGGCAGACATTAATTGCATCACAGTGCCATATTTGAAGCTCAGTGCTCACTCATTGGCTGGTATTAATTACACTATTTGAAGCTCTCAGGGCTTGCTTCTGATCAAACCATATGTGGTTACCCTGTCTTAGCCTACAAAACCCACCGCCAAATCTACTACAGCCAGTATACCCACTACTACCACAGGTCAGTATACTCACCACCACATGGGCTTACTGAGAGCCATAGTGATATAATTAATGAGTAAGCTCTGAGAGCTTTAAATATGGTACTAAGAGCATAAGCCAGAAGATGGTACTGAGAGTCATGATGATGTAATTAATGAGCAAGTTCTGAAAGCTTCAAATATAGCACTAAGAGTATAAGTAAGCCAGAAGATGGTACTGAGAGCTTTATAAGCTGTAGTGATGCAATTAATGCTAGCCAATAAGCAAGCTTCAAGAGCTTCAAATATTATAAGCTATATTTGAAGCTCAGGGCACACTTATGAAGCTCTCAGAGTTCACTTGTTAGTCTAGTATTAAAAATATATAAATAAGCTTTCTAAGCTGCCATCTTTAATAAAAATAAAAACAAAATACATATTCAAACTTATCTCAACTATCTCTCAAATTATTTTGAAGACATGAACTATACCATTAACAAGATATATACTTGGATAGCGACTGATAGAATCTATGCTACTCAAGAAGAACATAGAAAGAAGAAGAAAATACTTGCTAAAGTGATTAAGTAATTTATTTTAGCTATTGCCCTGACACTCTCTGCTACCCCAGCCCCCTCAGCCCCAGTCATTGGCCTGGCCCCTCCAGCCCCAGTCATTGCCCCAGCCCCAGTCATCACCCTAGCCTCAGTTGTCACCTCAGCCTCAGTTGTCGCCTCAGCCCCAGTTGTCACCCTGGCCCCCCCAGCCCCAGTCATCATTGCCCCAGCCCTGGTCATCACCCCAGCCCCCCCAAAGCTAAGAGACCATCCTCAGACCAGTTGTTATAATTGCAGAAGATATGAAAAGACTTGTGGTACTCTTCCTAAAGTTTTCCAGAAGTTGAATCCATTGACTCCTGATCTATCTTTGAGAAAAAGGCCTTATGACAATTCCTGTTAGTTGACTGCTGTAGCCAGATATACTGCATGCTGAGTATTATGAGTACTGAATGTATTGGATGAGTGGAATATATCACAAGTACTGTATATGTATATATGTGAATAACAAATAAATCATGTAAGCCACCAATAATTACAAATCTAATTTTTTTTCAAATCGATTCAGATCTCCATTCAATTTGAACATTTTGAATCAGACCTCAATTCAATTCAAACTCAATTCAATTCAAACCCAATTCAAATTGAAAAATCCTCAATTCGATTTGATTCAAATTACCCTCAATTCAATTCGATTCAAATTGATTCAATTTGTTTGAGAGTACTACCTATATTATAGCCTAAGAGATAAGGAAACTGATCACTTACTAATAGAGAATATTTTTATTATTATCTTTGATACTATTTTTAGCAGATATATAGTTGTTATTCTTAGATATAGTATTCAGCTTCCTTAACTTTATAGAAGTATCTATAGAAGTATCAATAAGTATGTATTTACTTATATTAAAATATTTGAAAATTGTTTGAGTATAATTGTTTATAAGAGATATATAGTATATTAGCTCCTTTCTCCACTATCTTACTAGTTACAATGGTTTGGTAGACAACCTTCCAAGTCCACTTTCCACAATTAATACTCCCTCTACCTCAGATTGGTTTGCTATATCTGTTGCAGAGTAGTGGGAGGAGGGCAATAGTGATGAGTTGTCCTTTTATCAGTGTCTAATCAGTATCTTCTCCACTTTTTTACAGTTTCTGATGCCTTTGGCTATGTCTGGAGTGTATCTGTTTTGGTGTAGCACCTTCTTCCTTTTGTCATCACCAATAAGGTGCTGTCTTAATGTATCATGAGTTACATAGAGAGTCAGTCAATCTTGAGTATCAAGTGCCTAGTGTAGGTTATCTGCAGGTCCTCAGTATCTATAGTGGGACTCTCTGGCTTTAGTGAGCTTCTCAGTAAATATGGTTCTGGCATAGATAACTGTTTTTTAGATATTGTTGAGATGGGAGGGAAGATGGCTATCACAGATAAGAAGAAGGGTGATTATAGTAAACCAGTAGGGTTCCAGGCTGGGGGTGGTCATTAGGGCTGGGGCAGATACTGCTTCAGTGATTGGTATGGAGTGGTTAGGTGGTAGGTATCACTCTTGGATTCTTTTGGCAATATGTAGGGTTGGGTCCTGGTCATTGGAGAGGATCAGGGGGCCTAAGGCTACTTATTTCAGATGTCTTGACTACACTCAACCAGAACCAAGAGCTGACATGGCAATGTGATCAAGGCCTACAGGCTTGAGTAATGGGGTATTGGGGGTCTCCTCTTATCTCATATATAAGTTCTTACTCATCTCATCTGGGAGAACCAAGTCCTATCCACTATGATATACTTTGATGAGAGTTTTTTCTTTGTCTGTCATCTTCCTTAAGGTGGTAGGGGCTATTCTATTTGACTTGGGTATGGCTTTATATATATGTTGGAGTCTTAGTTATGTACTTTTAGTCATTGGCATATAGCTGGGTTCTCCCTAGTAGTAGGAAGAGTATAGTGCACAGAATAAGGTATGGGCTACCATAGGCCCTGCTGTGCCTGATATGGTTGAGCTCTGGATAATAACTAGCCTAGGTTAATGAGAGAGCAGTACTTAGTGGATGGTGGGGGAGGGTTTTGGCCTATATAGTCTAGGTTCTCTTCTAATAAAAATCTGTAGGACTCTGAGTCTGTAAAATAAAAAAAAAATGAGATATATAGTATATATATTCTTATTATATTTAATAGATATTTCTAAAAAGAAGAATATGACACCTATATCTGTTATCTTGAATTCTTAGTATAAAGTTTTTTTGACTCTATTAAGTCTATTCTTATTTTTAATAATAATTATATTATTAACCCAAATACTAATAAATACTATACTTTCATTATTATAATACTGAATATATATAATATATATAATTGTCTGCTTTACAATATATGAATCTATTATTAAAGAGATATTTATTGATTCTTTTATAGTATAATAGTTAATCTTAATTAGGAATATAAATCAGAAGAATAAATATTCAATTACAGTATCTGAATCCAATTCCCAAATATAGCTTAGTCATATAAATAGCAGTTATATTTTGCAAACATGGAAAACTTAAGTAACTGCTAAGATTCTGCAGATATTGAAATCCTTACCATTGTTAAAATCTTTTGCAGATGTCAAAAAGATTCAATACTTGTGAAAAGTGACTTATAGAAAATATAGTTATAACTTAGTTATCTTATAGCTAGTAAACTTGTATAAATATCTCCAATATCTAGAGTGAATAAACCTTGAGTTAAAATAGTTCAAAAGTAAAAAGAAAGCAATAGAACTAGTAAGCCTATAAGCAGATATACTTCAAACTCATCTACTTCTATATTTCAAGAACTCTGTAAAATCAAAGAAGATCAAGTTTTCAAGATACAGAAATCTAATATATTTATATAGTTACATATCTACTATATTATAACTTAGTTCCTATTAGTTAGTAATTTAAGATAAATCTCTCACTTTCAAGCTGAATAACAAATAACCACTACTACTAAATTAAGACAGATATCTAGACAAGATAGATATGAGACTATAAGTATTTTACAGATATATATAGATGAATTAATCATCACTTTCATTGATGATTTTAAGTAATATACTACTATAAGAACTCTAACAGCTAGATAATAAGTAGTTCTCATACTCTTAAGTCTCTAAGACCTTATAAGAGTAGTATTTATAGCTGTAATCTATATAAAAAATAATGATAATACTATATTGACAGTACAGAAGGTCTAGCTCTGAGCTACCTACTATATAGATAAGATCAAACAAGCTCTAAAGGATAAGTTCAATACAATATATCAAGAAATGAGTAAGAATCTAAATATATTTTATATCAGAATCCAATATTAGTAGATTATACTAATACTATCTAAGACTAAGTAGTTTACTCAGAGATAGCTATGACTAGTACTCTCAATGAATTGAATCAAATCAAAGGTCTAATTCAATTTGAGATATGATTTAAATCCTATTTTTCAAAATATAATAACTCAATAACAATATATCCAAATTTAATGATCTTTAGCTTGTTAGATTTCCCTATATAAGAGGAATTTAATAAGCTGAATATCATTAAATTTGGATATATTTTCATTGAGTTATTATATTTCAAAAAATAAGGTTCAAATCAGACCCTCAATTTGATTCAATTTCAATTAATTTGATTTATTTGAGAGTACTAGCTATAGCCATTCACTCATTACTAGTAGTTCTAGATCTGGTATAGAAGGTCACCTATGCTTAGTAATACTAAATAGATAGATATCTACAAGACCATACAATAGGAAGAGTTACTAGAGTTGGAATCAAAGTACTCAAGATAACTAGTATAATTCTCACCATAGTGATCAATCAAAATACACCTCAACTAAGTAGTAGAGAAATAGTAATCTCATAGAGGAGCTAGTTAAGTAGTTTTCTGAAATAACTACTTACTTAGGAGAAGTAGTAAAGGAAATCAGAGAAAAAGATTATCATTTAGTTTAGAAGTTTACTATTACTTTAGATAAGATGAGAGGTATCTACTATAGCTGTAGAGAAAAAGACCACTACTCATATAAATGTATAAGTAAAACTAAGCACAAGGCTCAGCCAAGCAATACTACTTGAAATAGAGAACAGGCCAACATCATTATCTTTAGAATCTGATGAAGAAGAATAGGAGACCTACTCTATATAGATCACTAAGAAGGATGTTTATAAGGAACCCTATGAGAGACCATTAGAGAGACTTAAGAAAAACCCAGTAGAGAAATAGATAGAGACTACTACAGAAGGCCAAGTCAAAGAAATGAATCAAGATATAGAACTTGAGTAAACAATTTAAGATATTATCTGAGAAACTACTCCAGTTCTAGCTAGTGAAGGAGAAAAGAAAAAGAAGCTTTACAAAACCAAAACCTTTAAGTATAATATCTTCAAGAATCTCAGTCAATAAAAGGTCAATATAACCTTTGGTCAGCTGATAGAAATACTTATATTCAGACAATAAATGAGATATAGACTAGCTGAGATAACCAATAAGTAAGGTTGGAAGATAACTAAGATCAATAATGTTCAAAAAGACTCAGAAAAAGAAAGTGAAGACAATCACAAGACCTCTGCCTATGCAATCTGTCAGATAGAAGACAGAATCTTTGAGACCATTATTGATACTAGAGTAGAAAGATATCTCCTCAGTAAGAAAGTAGCAGACTGTCTCTCCTTCATAGAGATCTCTAGGATATTTTTATGAATAGTATCAGTACTTGGTAGTTATAAATCATGCTTAAGAAGTCTAAAGATACTCTGCAATTAGTTACTCTCAATAGTTGTAAATAGTTGGTCTATATGTATAATCTAGTAAATAAGTCAATTTCAAAATTCTGCTATAGAATATAGCTAAATATATCTACTATAGCTTAAATATTAATTTTGTTTATTTCTATATTCTTTTTGATTTTGTCAGAGTATTTATTTTTTATATATTGATACATATTCAAAGTTGAACCAATAAGTATTTTGAAATTCTGGCTGTATTGTATAAGAGGTTAGTAGAAATAATATTATATGTATATTAAAAAAAAGTATTAGTTATATTATAAATATATCTTCTTTTTTTAATTTTTATCTGTAATAATTACAAATAACATTATCTCCAAACTTAGTATAATATTGCTAGATTTCAGAATGAGAATTATATAGAAGATATAGAACTATCAAGGATGTTTGACTTGAAGTATCATTAGTACTATAAACTATTAAAGACTGTTCTATTAATATATATTTGTATATTTATATATATGTATTTGCATATATATGTGTATATTGTATATATAGTGTAATAAACCAAAATATACTACCTGAATTATAACTTAGCCAGATGATGTGAACAATTAGCATACTTACTCAGCATAATATAACTTTCAGTATATCATAGTTACTCATACCTGCCATACTTATAATTAGCCAGAACACCAGATCAGGGTTGCTTATCTGTATCCTGAGGATACACTTGTGTCCTGCAGACACACTCATGTCCTGCAGACACACTCATGTCCTGTGGACACACTCATGTCCTATAGATATACCTGTATACAGAGAATATATCCAAACATTACCAGAAGTAGTAAATCTATAGTTAGCCATATAGCAACCAGATAGCAACCACAATATAAAAATTACCCCAGAGACAAGAGTGAATAAACCTCAGTTTGAAAAGTTGAAGCAAACCAAAGAAGCCTCTAAAGATTGAGCATTGGTCCCTTTTCCCTACTCTGGTCTACTTTCTAATATAAAGTTGAAAATTTGCTGCCAAGTTTGAGGAAGAACTTCACTGTCTTTGGAACTATTGGTTCACTTGCCAGATAAGCCTGAAGATTTCCACCTAAGAGAAAGCTACCTTGCTCAAGCCAGTTTCTGATGCAACTTTATAGTAATCTGTTTACATAAATGAAGTCAGTCTTTGATGCAACTTTGCCAAGAGACCCTTTTCAAGAAGCCACTAGCACATTTCCCAGTTGAAGCTGCCAATTCAGAAAGAATCCACACCATCTGAGGTATTTCCCAGAAGCCTGCTGATCCAGAAGAATCTGCATCATCTGCTATTTTCAAGTTATCTACATTTCTAGAAGACCTGCACCACCTGAGTATTATTCCCAGAAAGCCTAAGTTATCTGTGACACCTGAGTTATTTATTTGTTCTCAGTAAGCCCAATATAGAAGAATCTATGCCATCTTCTATTCCCAAACTACTGATTTAGAAGAATCTGTACCAAATCAAGAAGCCTGCCAAGATTATCTACCAGAAATCACATACTTTTGGAAATTGTTATGCTATATATAGATCATCACACAGAGATCACCATCACCCAAAAAGGAAAACTACTAAATTGCCAGATTATCATGTATAAGGAACTTGTTGTACTATATACAAATTTCTACCAATTTCCAGTTGACTCAAGAATGAAATTCATTTACACACCAATCATCACTATATCCAGAGAACTGTCCCAATTAGGAAATTGACATATAAATTGCTTATAGATATCCAGCTTTGACTATTATACCACTAAATATCAAAAACATTTTGTTACTTTTAAACAAAGTAACTAGGGGCTCAAGCCAAACTACATCAACCTCTAATCTTGTAATTTGTCTCTATTGAGCCAGGCACATTATATTTGGGGGCTCAACTGGGAAGATTTTAAAATTGATGTGACTTTTCAGCTCACAAGAACCTATAGTTAAACTGGATACATTTGATACAACACCTTTTTTTTTTTTTTTTTTTTTTTTTTTTTTTAATAGTCACTTGGACTCCATTCCTTTATTAATACCCATCTATCCCATATAAATACAGTGATCCCAACCCCCTATCCAATCCCCCTAGGGGGGCTGCCCCCCCCTACTGCTTCCCGATAAAAGACCACTTTGTCTAACACTATTCCCACCCTCTCACCACTCTGCTCACAGATCCTTACCACCAAACCACAATGTTGTCCCCCCTGAGGACCCCAACCCACCCACCATCCAGTCAGCAGATCCCCCAACAGCCCCTCCCACCTTAACACCTTCTCCCACAGCCCCAACCACTGCCCCTCCTCAAATACAAAAAGCCAATGACCTGCCAGACCTACCTATATTGCTAACACCCACCCTACAGTGAGCCAACTATCTCCCACCCCACCCACAAGCTGAGATCTCAAGTCCTCCCAGCGACCCCACTCTCCTACCAGTCTACGCCCCATATCCAGTCTATCCCCTATTTCAGCCCAAAATTCCCCCAAAACCTCACACTCTCCCAGCCAATGTTCTGGCATCTGTACATGACCCCCAGCTTGCCCAACATCATAACACTCCTCACAGTCAAATTGTCCACCATCTACCAAATGCCCTGTATGGAAATTCAGCATGACATTTCTCTGCAACATTCTCCACCATACCACCCAGAACTTGGGGGGAAGCCACCTCTGTATCTCTGTACTCTAAGACCAGATACTGGCCCAGTCTCACTCCTCACTGATCCCTGCTGCCTGCCAGCCACTCAGTCAAAGATCCTGGCCAGCCCCTGCTGACACTCTACTCCCTTCCCAATATTGAATATAGCAAGTAGAGTACCCCCCAGGAGCAATCTATCCCAATGCCACATATTAGGCCCCCACACTACCTCCCCCTCATTGCCTTGCTAGCACAGACCAATGTGGTGTGCTCCATCTGCTATGCCCCACCAGAAGCCCTTGAACCGCAGCCTCCAAATCCCATTCAGCTCCACCAAAGAGAGCAGATCTCTGGAGGACCCCCAAGGGGATGTTCGCATCTCCCATACCTTCTGCAGCAGAGGCACCCAACCGCCGCCCTACAGTTCCACAGCTCTCTTCAACCACCAGGCTTGCAAGCAGTACAGCCTCTTAGGAAAGTCCACCAGTCCAAGACCACCCCTAACTACTGGTCTCGCAAGAGTATCCCAACTGACCTGGGATCTCCTCCCTGCCCAAATCCAATCCCTAGCCACCTTCATCAGCTTCTTCGCTACCCATGCTAGGAAGTCGAGGTGATATGCCACATACCACAGCTTGGGAAACCAATATACATTCAGGATCGACACTCACCCTGCTAGAGAGATATTGTAGCCTCCCCACCCTCGAAGGGCCTCCCCCCAAATATTCACCCTGCTCTCCCACCACACTCATGGCAAGACAGAACCATATACAGAGAGGAAGATGCCCAGATACTGCACCACCTCACCAGTAGAGACAATTGTTCCAATGACATCTCCACCCACTAGCCTATTCCCTAACACCATTGTCTCACACTTATGCCAGTTGAGCTTCACCCCCGAGTGGGCCTCATACCATTCCACAGTCTCCTGAAGTGCCTCTACATCCGCCACAGACCCAAGTCCAACCACCATGTCATCAGCAAAGGCCCCCACCTTCCACACAATACTATATATAGAGAGCTCTGCTATCTTTTGGTGAATCCTATCCATCAATAGCTCCAGTGAAAGGGCATAAAGGATAGAGGACAGAGGGTCCCCCTGAGGAACTCCTCTTTCCAAGGAAAACACCCTCCCATGGTGACCATTACACATCAGAGCTGCCCGACTGCTCTCCAGTAGACTCACCATAGAGGCCCTAAACCTTGGTAGAACCCCAATTTGGTCCAAGACCTTGCCCAGCCACACCCACCATACATGGTCGTAGGCCTTCTCCTGGTCCAAAAAGACCAACCTTCCATCCAGGCCACAGGCCTGGGCCCCTTCAATGATACCATGAACCCATGCAGTCCCATCTCTTATAAGTCTGCCCCCAACAAAGCCCCGCTGCTCCTCTCCTAGCACCTGTTGGGCAACCTTCTGCAGTCTTGCGACAATCACCTTAGTCACCATCTTCCTGTCCATATCCAGAAGCATGATTGGCCTCCAGTTCTTCCAATCTTCCCTCCTCCTCTTGTCTTTGTACAATAAGGCCACCAGCCTGAGATCCTGCTCTCCAACCCACTCACCGCTCTGAAGGACATGGTTACAGAGAGCAGCCATCTCACCCAAAACTCCAGGGATGTTTACCATCTTCTTCCAGAAGTCCCACAGTAATCCATCCTCCCCTAGCACCATCCCAAGTTTAGTTGCCACCAGGATGCTCTGGATCTCCTCTCCCTGCATCAGTAAAATCAAGTCACCCAGTCCAGCTACTTGTGGTGGCCCCCACTCTTCTAGTGTATCCACAATCTCTGCCTCATCAGCGCCCCCTTCTCCCTCACTCTACAAGCCCTACCATCTCTCCTTCAACACCCCTAAGATTTGTTACGTGCCATGTACTATGTCCCCATCAGCATCCAGGACCCCATCCCACTGATGTCACACTCTCCTAGCCTTGAGAAGTCTTGATAAGTACCCAGTAGGCTGCTCACCCTCCTCAAGCCCCTGCCACCATAGCCTAGCAGCCATTCCCTACATATGAGTCTCCTCCTCTTCCCTCAACACCTGTTGTAGTTCCATAATCTCCAATTTCGCCCTCTCAATCCTCCAGTCCTCCACCCCAACAACAGTAAGCAAATCTGCCCAATCCATTTATAGTCTCCACAGCCTGCTGGAAGCACACCTCTTGCACCTCCTCCTCTGCCTCCTGGCCTCTCTACCAGCCCCCTCTCCAATAAACCCTTGCAGCCTCTTTCAATCTCATCCAGCAGACAGCCACAGGCAAACCCTCATGCCTCTAGTTAAAAACTTTTGCCTGAATGTCCTCCACCCACAATTCCCACAAGCTCTTCTCAGCCAGCAGAGAGGAGTTAAGGTGCCAATGTCTGGATCCATCTCCACTCCCCCCAAACTGCCCCTGCCCCAACAGTCCCCAGTGATCATACCATGGGCACCACCCCACTTCTAATGTCTTCCAAATATCCAAACCCCAGCATTCTGCCATCAGAATCCAGTCAATCCTTGTGCCCAATCCATTCACCCAATGTGTGTAGACCCTGGCATCACCCCACCTTGTTCGGCCCATATCCCCCAAGGAGCTCAACATCTCCACCTCCTCCCATGCATCCAGACCTCCACTTCTACCCCCGGCACTCCTCCCTCCATCAGTCCTGTCCAAACACTGATCCCAAACCATATTAAAGTTCCCCCTGAGAACATCAACCCCTTCCTCCAAGAGAATACCCTCCTTCAGCAGCCCCCTAATCCATGCAGTCCTCTCACCCCTAGCCGCAGGACAGTAGCAAGAGCCCACCTTCACCGATTCCCACCCTGGCCAATGCCAATCTCCCCAGACCAAGCAATCACTCTAGCTCCTGATTCCCCCCAAGTCACCTCTGCCCTTCCTCACCAAAATTGCCACCTTTCCAAACCAAGTAGTAGCCCCACCCCATTCCCTAGTCCACACTACCCTGTCATCCTCATCCTCCCACTGAACATTCTGTAGTAAAAAGAGATCAGCCTCCAATCCCTTGAGCCAATTAAAAATGTTCTGACACCTCCCAGAGCCCTGTAACCCATTCACATTTAAGGAGAAAATGTTGGTTGTACTGTTCATAAGGAATAATGATATGTCGTGGTCCCATCCTCTACAAATCCACGCTCTGCTCCTCCCGTACCAAGTCCAAGTCATGTTCAGCAGCCAGTTCCCTCTCTCCTACTTCCTGTGCTGCCAACTCTCCCAGAAGCTCTACCATTGCCCCATCTTTCCACTCCTCAAATTTCTCACGATACTCCAGACAGGCCTCCTGCCAGAGCCACAGACCATGATGCTCTGCCCAGCAGTAGGCCGCCTGCTCACCAGCAACCACCCCCAGCTCTGCCTTCCTCACCTCATCAACCTCATACCCCTCCTCCTCCAGGAAAATGCCCAGAATCTCCACCTTCAGTGCCTCTACCATTCCATCCCCATGCAGAATCCATGCCCAATGCTCCTCTGGCATCGCCTGCAGGTCTACTTCTCCCAAAGTTTCCGCTGCGAGATTATCCATCACCTTATGCATCCACAACAAGTTCCCCACCTCCTTCCCTCCTGGAGTCTCTGGCCACCCTGCCTCCAGCATCGTAGTGTCAGCTCCTACACTGGTAGCCTCATCCCACTCCTTCTCAGGGATATCCACCAGCTTGTCCTCACCAACCACCACCACCTGACCCCCTTATCCTACATCAGGGACCCCAAAGCACACCTGCTGGGCCCCCTGCATCTGTGTATCCTCTGTTGTCCCTCTCTTTGCAACTGGGCCCCTCCTGATCAGTGGGGGGGGGTGGTCTCCAACTCTGGCTCTCACACTTTGAAGGTACCATCAGCAAACGGGTCCTTGTCCAGCTTCCCCCCAGCCCCTGCCTCCTTTGCCTCCACCTCCTCTCCTCCTTTACCAGCCCAGACACTGGCCTCAGCACCTCCAGACTCCTCAGCACCAACTGACTTCTTCTTCACCCCTCCTGTCATACTCGCCAACAGCTCCCTCTGCCTCTTGCAGCCCTGGGCCTGCTCCCACTGCTTCTTATCTGTATGGATATGCTTTCCATCCATAACCTCCAGATGCATCAACTCCTCATACATCCTCCAGGCCTTTGCCCTTCTCTCCACAGCACCACTCAACTCCTCCAGCACCTCCAACAAGTCCTCCTCCTCCTCTTTACTCCCTTTTACCCTCGACACCTTGCAGACAATGACCCCCCACATCATTACTGAGAGCCAATCACTTGTCTTCCCAGTGGCCTCCTTCCCTGCCAACCAAATCCTGACATCGACATCGCTTGTCCTGAAAGTTGTCCTCTCCCACAACTGAAAGCTGATGTCCACCACATCACCATATTCTACCATTACCTCCTCCACCCTCCTCCTAGTCTCCTCCTTAGTCACCATGGGCACCCCCCTCACCAGCAGCTGCACCACCCTGGGGTCCTACCTTAAGCACCTCACCATGGGAACCACCATCTCTCCAACCACCATGCCAGCCTTCATGGCCTCATCCAGCAGGCCAGCCTCCTCAAAGCCTACCTCAACCCCCTCCAGGCCCTTCAAGAACTTCACCATGGCTGTACCAGCCACCTGCCTCGAAATAAGCTCCAGGACCATCCTTGCCATCACTACCAAGCCCCTGAAGCACAAGGTAGCCACGAACTCCGAGATTGACTTCTTGAGTAATGGGGCCCCCACCAGTCCCATCACACCATCTGCCAGGTCCCCCTTCTACATCGGGATCCCCTGCCCCCTCTGACCATCAGCTGTCACATCTCTTTTTTTTTCCTAATTAGTCATCATACCACTATCAGCAGTCCTGCCACTACCCCCAGCAGTCCCCCCACTTCCCCCACCTCCCACCAGCAAAGGCCCAGCTCCCCCAGCATCCTCAGCCTTCTGCTTCCCCTTCCCTCCCACCTGATCTCTGTGGGCTCCCATCGGTCAGCCCCCAGTCCTCAGCGCATCTGCAAAGCTCCTCCCCTACTGCCCTCCAGCTCTCCCACCAGCGCCACCTCTACTATCCGAGCTGCCCAGTCTACTCGAGCCACCGAAAGACCCCATCCTCAGTCCATGCCCCCTCCCAACATGCTGCCAGTTGAAAGCCCCAGATCCACCTGACCTAGTATGCACATCAGCTTGCTTGTTGCTTGACATCTTCTTAGTATCTTTCTCCAATAAACGACTTGAAAGTATGTTGTGAAAGTGTGTGTAACATGGATTTGATACAACACCAATCTCTGCCACTATAGGAGAACCAGTTATCACCAGCATCTGAATAGGAAGAGAAGTAATCACATCAAGACTTGCCAACTACCCAGTATCAGAAGGATCCCAACCAGAACTAGAAGTCAGTACAGTCTGAAATCCCCAACCAGACCAACCAGACAACACAGGTGGCCCTGCTGGAGATTTTGAAGAACTTGTATAAGAACTAGAAGATCTTATTATACAAGCTCAAGATCTTACAGCCAGACACCCCATACTAGTCCCATCAATCTCACTAATAGAACCTTTAACACAAGCCCTTACAGAGTTGAAAGTAGCTCCTATAAGAATACCTAGGCTCCTTCTACTTCATCCAAGGTTCAGAACACTATCCTCAGGATATTCAAGCACTCTCATCTTCAGTAACAGCTCAGAAAGTGAATCAGAATCAGAATCCAGACCAGAACCAGAATCAGAAGAAAGTGACAATGAAATGACCACCTCATTGCCAACCTTTGGAGGATACTCAGAGGAAGACCTCAGAGAATTCCTTGATGGAATTGAAGGAATCACAGCTCTGAGGAATCTCTCAGATAAAAGAAAAATCACCATCTATAAGACTCAATCAGCCAGAGGAATTTTCCACTGAATAGCAAATGACCCAAATTCAGAACTAGCAGGACAGATACAAGCAGCAATGTCTTATGAGCTAGAATATGTAACCATGGTCCACTAACTCATTGAAAAGTATACAGGAAATAAAACCTGCCACAAGGCTCAAGAATCTATCATAAGGATGAAGATGAATCTTGGAGAATTACCAAGAACCTTATTTACAAGAATCTAGAAGAGAATGTATACTACTGGGTTCAATGCTACTAACCAGGACATTATAGGTCCAATGACCTTCATAAATGGAATTTCCCCAAACATTGCCCAGTATGTCCACACCCTAGGCATAAAAAGGTCTGAAGAGCAAGTAGATACAGCTGGGATAGGGTCTTTGATGCAGATGGGAAAATGGTGCATGACACACAACAGGTCTTGGGGGTACTGAAGGAGAGATGGAGGGGCCTGTAGAGTGAGGAGGAAGGGGGTGCAGATGGCAAGACAATTGGAGAAACACTGGAGGAGTGGGAATCACCACAAGTAGAGGATCTGGGTGACTTAATTGAACCAGTCCAAGAGGAGGAGATCCAGAGAGTTCTTGTGGAAACTAAGCTTGGGACAGCACCAGAAGAGGATGGGTTACCTTGAGACTTCTGGAAAAAGATAGTGAAGGTCCCTGGAGTGTTAAGAGAGATGGCTGCCCTCTGTGACCATATGCTTCTGAATGACAAGTGAGTTAGAGAGTAGGACTTAGGGCTAGTGGTCTTATTGTACAAAGGAGAGGAGGGAGGACTGAAAGAACTAGAGACTGATCATGCTTTTTGATATAGACAGGAAGATGGTGACTAAGGTAATTGTTGCAAGATTACAGAAGGTTGCCCAATAGGTACTAAGTGAGGAGCAGCAGGGCTTTGTTGGAGGCAGGCTTATCAGAGATGAGACAGCCTGGGTGTATGGTGTTATTGAAGAGACAAGAGCATGTGGACTGAATGGAAGACTGGTCTTTTTGGACCAGGAGAAGGCCTATGACTATGTTTGGCAGGTGTGGCTGGGCAAGGTGCTGGATAGAATTGGTATTTCCCCAAGATTTCGAGTTTCTATATTGAATGGCAGTAGGGCTGCACTGATGTATAATGGTCACCAGGGTCTGGTATTTCCTTTGGGAAGAGGAGTTCCTCAGAGAGACCCACTGTCCTCTATCCTTTATGCTCTTTCATTAGAACCTTTGATGGATAGGATTTGCCAGAAGGTGGTAGGGCTCTCTATGTATGGTGTAGTGTAGAAGGTGGGGGCTTTTGCCAATGATATAGTAGTTAGACTTGGCTCAGTAGCAGATATTGAGGTACTTAAGAAAACAGTAGAATGGTGTGAGGTACACTCTGGGGTGAAACTCAACTGGTATAAGTGTGAGATGATAGTATTGGGGAATGGACTAGTGGGAGGGAATGTCATTGGAACAATTGTCCCTACAGGAGAGGTAGTGCAGTATCTAGGCATTTTCCTTTCTATATATAGATCTGTCCTGCCATAAGTGTGGTGGGAGAGGAGGGTGACCATTTGGGGGAAGGCTCTTAGAGGTTGGAGAGGTCACCACATCTCTCTGGCAGAGTGGGTGTCAATTCTGAATGTCTACTGGTTCCCAAAGCTGTGGTATGTAGCCTATCACCTGGACTTCCCAGCCTGGATAGTAAAGAGGCTGACAAAACTGGCTAGAGATTGGGTGTGGGCAGAGAGGAGGTCCCAGATTGGTTGGGATATTCTTGCAACACTAGTGATTAGGAGAGAACTGGGCCTTGTGGATTTCCCTAAGCAGCTGTATTGCCTGCAAGCTTGGTGGTTGAAAAGGGCTGTTGAACTGCAGGGAGGGGGTTGGGTGCTGCTGATGCAGAAGGTGTGGGAGATGAGATTCTCTTCTCAGGGGTCCTTGGGAGATTTGCTCTCTCTGGTGGATCAGAATGGAAGCCAACAGTTACAGTATAAGGGCTTCTGGTGGGGGGTGGTAGATGGAGTATACTAAATAGGTCTGTGCTGGCAGGGCAATGAGGGGGAGGTGCTGTAGAGTCCAGCTATGTGACAATGAGACAGACTGCTTCTGGGGGGTGTTCTGCTTACTGAGTTTGATATTGGTGATGGAGTGGAGTGTCAGTGAGAACTTGGCCAGGATCTTTGGCTGAGTAGTTGGCAGGCAGTGAGAATTGATAAGAAGTGGGACTGGGCAGGAGTCTGGTCATAGAGTGCTGAGGTGCAGAGGTGGCTTCCTCCCAAGTTCTAGGTGGTATGGTAGCAGATGCTATAGAGGAATATCATGTTGAATTTCCATGCTGGGCATCTGGTGGATGGTGGCCAATTAGATTGTGAGGAGTGTTATAATGTAGGACAAGTTGGGGGATTTGTGCAAATACCAGAACATTGGCTGGGAGAGTGTGAGGTTCTGGGGGACTTTGAATAGCAGTAGGGGACTG
>RBNI01002117.1:0-19622 GCA_003990745.1 Jimgerdemannia flammicorona | reverse complement strand
TTAACTAGTACTTATTTAGTTAGCCACTGAATGTCCTGGAAACTTGTAGAACTTTATTCGTCATCATTTGTCATCTTTGCCGAGAACTTTCCTCTTGGCATTTTCCTTTGATTTCTCAGATCCTTCCAGATCCTTCTTTCAGATCTTGTATAAATATCCCCTTTGTTCTCATGAATAAAGCTTCAGAATATTTTCTCTCAGAAATCCTTCGAGAACACTTGAACCCTTAGTATCTCTTCGAGCTACTTAGGATTACCAGAATTAGTCGCTTCCTCATTAAGAAACTAGAACCGTTACAGGAATAGTGAGGTCTTGGCTGCTATAAAGGTTATATCTAGCATCAGTTGGGTGGGCCTTAGTGGGGATAGTAGCCTTGTATCATATCTTTTGTACTTTAATGATATTCTTAGAGTAGACCTTCTCTAATAATAGTAATGTTCTGATTATTAAGTTTACCTGATCTGTTTCTCTTCTCAGGGTATTTGAATGAGATATGTCCTGCCTTCTTATAGATGAAGCACAATCTCTTTTTATGGAGCTGCTTCTTTTCATCCTCAGTGGGAGGTCTGGGTCCTCTAGAGTTTCGCTGGTTCCTTTGATCATTCTTTTGATCATATCTTTGATTATTCCTTTGTTCATTTCTCCTGGTAGGATTCCTTCTATCTTGATTATCCTTCTTGTATTCTTGATTTCATAGGGCTTGTGTAGCAACAATTTTGTGGACTCTTCTTTGTACTTGGGCAAAACACCATAAGTAGTGGGGACATCCTTGAGGAAGGCCTTATTTCTTAATCTTCTGAGTGAGCCAGTCTGGTAGGGCTGCAAAGAGATAGTTGGCTCTGGTACTATTGATGGCCAAATTGTTCTCTTGGTAGGTAAGTCTAATGGTTTTGAGATAGGCATCCATTCTGGTGGCAAAGGTCTCTAGATTCTTCTTGCTATTCTTGTGAAACTTCATCTGGGACAGTTTGTTCCAAGTTTCTTGTATGTAGGCTATATTTTAGAATTTGGTCAGTAGCAAGGCCTTAAGTCCTGAGCCTGCTTCATAGTTATCCTAACCTAGTCTATTGTTGAAAGGTGCTTATCTATTAACTTGAGGGCAGTCTTCCCAGGTTACTGAGTACTGTTCCAAGGTTCACCAGAATTTGGCTGCTGTTTCAGCGATGAATGTGGCTACTGTTTCTACTTGTGCTGCTGATGTAGTAAACAACTGTTGGAGGGTGTTGTTGTGGTTGTTGGTGAGCATTCCTATAGGTACTCAGTTGTCATTCTATTGGTTTGCTTGATAACCTATATCAACTACATTGATGAAGTTTTCAATGTTACTGTTTTTTCTACTAAATGTTGGAATTTGCAAGGTCTTGGTTAGTTTGTTCTGTTCAGCAATCTGTCCTACTATCTCTGCTAGTGCAGCTAGCTGAGTAGTCAGTGCTACAATATTGGTATCTACCATTGTATTGACTATTGGTAGTAGTCCTATAAGAGTAGATTCTCCTGAAGATTGTTCTGTCTGATGGAATTGTAGTGCTGTATAACTTGGGGTTACTTGATTCCTGGATATCAGATCAAAGAGTCCTGTGAGAGAGGGTAAACCAAATCTCTGTATAGGTGGTTGGATTGGTTCTAGAGTCTGATCTTCTTGACCTATAGTTCCTTGGTAAATTCCTAGGCCTGTGTTCCTAGTTGGCTATCATCAGACTGATAACCTGTAGAGTCTTTGTCTGACTCCCTTCTCTGATGAGATAGTGTATCCTCATACTGACTTGGTCTTTCAAAGAAGATATTAGTTTCTGGCTGAGTAGATGGGCCTACTCCTTGTTCAGCAGTAGAGGATGGGTGACCTGCTTGCTTATTCTCATACCTGATTATAGCAGAGGCATAGTATACAACTAGCCTATAGTAGAGGGAGGTCTTGGTAGAGGTATGATGATATCTATCAGAGGTAATCTACTTGGTAGCTGCTTCTCTTATAGTAGGGGGTGTAATATAATCTAGAAAATCCTGGGTGGCTGCAGCAGTAGATTCTAGAGTCCTAGTGGTTCCAATGTGTCCACAGAGAAGTTCATAAAACCTATGATGGCTAACTATATTCCTAAGTCCTGGGTGGTAAGTCCTAAAGACCTGGTATAGATCCTTGTAAGCCTGGTCAATTATAAGCTGGTGGGTCCCTGGATCTGTGGTTTCCTGATACCACCTGGTCCTAATGGCAAGGACTTCTCTGGCTCTGGTTTGGGGATCCACAGTTGGTTCTGGAGGTTACTCCTGTCTAAGATTGATCTTATTCCAACTTCAGGAGTATGTTTTTGGTATCTTCTTGGCTAGTAATCCACTGCTACCAAGCTGTAATAACTCTCACTTCTACCTCTCTCTTATCCTTTGGATAATTAGGGAAGTAAGACTATTACTTAGAGACTTAGTACACAATATATACCAAGAAGCCTTCAGTTTGAGGAAGCACTCACTTAAAGTAGTTGTAGTAGTAGTACTTTATCTTTCAAAGGTCTTTCTCTTTTGCCCTATCTTTCAAGAGTCTTGTTCTTTGCTGTGCACAAACTGAATTCATCTTGGAATTCAGGTTCAATGGGTTTACTTAAGTCTTTGGGGATTTATATACCAGTCTCAGTTCTGGCAGAAGTTAGATAGGCTTCTGGAGTTTAGTTAGAAACACTAGAGTCACTTAGGTGTCATTACTAAGACTCAGAAGAATGTGTATATATGGGGAGGGGGACTTGATTCTTATATCAAGGACTGAACTAAAACTGCTTTATTTTCAGATGGAAACTGGGGGGTATTTATACAAGTTGGTCTGTGATTTCTGACTAAGTATGAGTGACTAATTTGGTAACTATGGTGAGATTTGTGATCAAGACATCTATTGCTAGGTAATGATCAGCATTACTGTAGCATTGGTTGCTGCAGTACCAATTGCTGCAGTGCTGATTACTGTGGATAAGCTAGATATTGTTTATTCATATTATTCACATCATTCATATTATTCATCATTCATAATACCATATGATGCACTCATTCATATGATGATGTCATCACTTGCCAGGTCATGTGATTGCTTGTCTCATTATATCTTATCTGTTCGCTTACTTATTCATTCTACTACATAGTAGTAAAAGAGAAGAAAATAGTAATAGTAATAATCCTTTCAGTATTCTTAAGAAAAAAGAAAGAGATATCATAAAGACAAATATTAAAGAGAGATATCTTAGAGTCCTTTTCTCTACTACCATACTAGTTATAAGATTTGGTAGATAATCTTCTAAGTCCCTTTTCTACTACTTATATTTCCTTTACCTCAGATTGGTTTGCTATATCTATAAGGATATAATGAAAGAGAGGTAATAATGTTGAGTTACTCTTTTATCAGTATTAGATCAGTACTTCTTCTACTTTTTTATAGTTTCTAGTATCTTTGACTATATCTAGAGTACTTCTGTTTTAGTATAGTACTTTCTTCTCTCTACTGTTATTAACAAGGTATCATCTTAGTATATTATAAGCTGTATATAGAGTTAGCTAACCTTAGGCATCAAGTATCAGTATAGGTTATCTGCAGATTAGATATTACCTATAGTAGGGTCCTCTGAGCTTTAGTGAGCTTCTTGGTGAGTGCAATTCTGATGTAAGTAACTGTCTTTCAGGAGAGATTGGGATGGAAAGAGAGATGGCTATTATAGAAAGGAGGAAAGATGATAATAGTGAACTAGTAGAGTACTAGACTGGAGGTAGTTATCAAGGTTAAGGTAGATATTATCTTGGTAGGATCTTTTGATTAGTTGATAGAAGATAGAATAGTATAGAGACTGATATTCTGGCTATATCTAACTAGAACTAAGAGCTGACATGGTAATGTGATTGAGGTCTACAGGCTTGAGGAGTGGGACCTTTCTCATTTAGTAGTACTCAACTAGAACTAGAAGCTAATACAATAATATTATCAAGACCCACAGACTCAAAGAGTGGGAGTGAGATCTTTTCTGATCTTAGCCTATATGTATATCAGTCTTTTGAGAGATAGTTCTATATATTAGTATTTTACTCATCTACCTCGAATCCATTCTACTTTCTATTGGCTGGTTGGGGGGTTTTTTCTTTATCTTAGACTTTCTTTTAGAGTTTAGGAGGTTATTCTTTATTTAGTCTCTTTTTTTATTTTTTTTTTATTTTATTTTTTATTTTTATAGTTACTTGGACTTTTACTTTATTACTGATTACCATCTAGTCTATATTATATTAATACAAAGATACAAATGTACCTTTCACCCAATCTCATACAGAACCCCCTCCCTCTCTCTCTCTCTCTCTCTTTGAAGAGATACTAACCCCCCAGTGGCCCCAACTCTCTCTCTACTCTTCTTACAAATATATTCTACAGTTTCCTACAGATTTCCCCTCTAGGTCCCTACCCCCACCACTAACTAATTTAGAATTCCAGCAATAACCACTCCTATTGTACAACTTATATCCCAAGTGCCAAGCACTACTCATCTTTAAATATATAGAGCCAATGTCTGATGAGCCCAACTCAAATAACCAGAGTCCAACCAAAATTCAACCACTTATCTCTAACTCCTCCTACCAGCCAATACCAGAGATTACCCCACCTCTTATCTTCTACCCCCTCCAAAGGTCATAGCCCTATCCAGTCTTTAACAATTCTCCAGAAATCTCCCAAAACCTCACACTCTCTCAGCCAATGCTCAGAGGTCTATACTATTCCCCCTCCTGTCCAATATTTAGACACTCCTTGCACTCCAGAGTACCTTCTTCTATCAAATATCTCAACCAGTAGTTCAGCATTATGTTGTACTATAGTAGCCTCTACTATACCACTCAGAACTTGGAGGAAAGCCATCTTGCTATCTTCTTACACTAAGGTCAGATATTATTCCAGTTCCACTCCTTACTGATCCTTACTCTCTGCCATACCTCTGGTCATGAATCCCCTCCATGCTCCTGCAGATACTCCATACTATCATTTAGCTAAAAATTATCCACCAGAGTATCTCCGAACAGTAGACAGTTCCATCTTTACAACTGGAATTCCCATTCCTTCTCTCCCTTATCACCTCTCTACCTGAGACCAATGTAGTGAGCACTATCTACCACTCTCTACCAGAATCCTCTATAGCACATCTTCTTACTTTCTTTGAGAGCCACCAGAGTGAGCAGGTCACCAGTTGTACCCTGGGGAGAGCACTAAGCCTCCCACACCTACTACATAATGGTACTCACTCTCAGTCCTGCAATTTACTTACTCACTTCAGTCACTATACTCTCAAGCAGTGTAAGTACTTAGTGAAGTCCACCAGGTCTAGCTCTCCTCTATTTACTGGCATTATCAATACCTCTCAGTCAATGTGGCTCCACTGCTCTACCTAGATCTACAACCTTGCTATCTTTATTAACCTCTTGACCACCTATGCCAGAAAGTTCAAATAATACCCCAAATACTATAGCTTAGGCAGCCAGTATACATTCAGCACTATTAATCTCTCTGCTAGAGAGATATAATGGTCTCTTCATCTCAAGAGAATATCCCTCTATATGAGTAGCTGCTGCTCCTATCAACTATGAGATAGCAGGGAACCATATACCAAAAAATAAATCTCTAGATAGCAGACTATTTCTTTAGCTGAGACTACTATTTCTATCACATTACCACTAACTATTTCTCCTCCTAGGACCAAAGTCTCACACTTATGTCAATTGAGTCTGACATCTGAGTACTCCTCATACTACTCCACCACATTCTTCAATACTGCCACATTCTTTACAGAGCTCAGCCTGACCACTATATTGTCAGCAAAGGCCCCAATCTTCCAGTTTACTGATAGATATTCCTATAGTATTGAAGAAGGTGGCCAGGGGGCTGATTGTGGAGGTCATTAAGGAGTATAGAGACATTATAGATATTGGGTTTTGGGTCTAGGAAGGTACAGAGTTCAGGACAGGAGATGTAGATATCAGGGTAAGACTGGTAGGCAAGAAGAATACCAGAAGAGTATAGAACTGGCCAGTGGTACTCAAATAGAGATCAGTGGAGTATAAAGTCTCCAGAGTGAAAGAGATACAGAAGGATGAGGAGAACTTGCTAGAGATATTGGAGGATCTGGCTAAGGCTATTGAAAGAAGAAGACTGGCCTAGAAGGAGTTTGAGGCCAAGACAGTAATAGAGATTGTAAATGGCAAGAAGGTGAGGCTAGATTGGACAGCCTGGGAGAAAGTACAGGGGAGGTATATTCAGAAGGACCTGTTGACAAAGTTGGGAGAGGGGGGAGCAGGGGGGACTACTGCTGAAGTTACTAGATTGAGGGCAAGTACTTAGACTAGAGAGAAGAGAGTGACTCCAGAGATGACCTAGGGAGAGAGAGGTGGTACTGGGTTGAGTATCATCATGAAGAATATGAAGATGGTCAAAGGGAGGCACCCTCAGTATAGTGTGCTGGGTGGGGCTACTAGCAAGGAAGAACTACAGGATGTGCTAGAGTTGAAACAAGTTAGTGGGAAGAAATGTCAAGGGTGGGCAGGTAGAGGGGGGAAAGAGGGTGGCCCAGAGAGTTGAGGAGGCAGTAGATGAGAAGAAGTGGCTGTAGAAAATACTTGAAAATATGGTAGCTGAGGAGCTGGGGGACTTTCAGGTACTAAGTGAGAGATACTAAGCTGAAATTCTATAGGACAAGAAGGTGTCAAGGAAACTCTGAGATGAGATTATAGTAGTCTTACTGGAAGTTGAGAAATATGTATCAAGTGGATAGTAATAGGGAGACAGTACTTTTGACAATTGTGAATGATTGGGCTGCTTATATGTGAGGTCTGAGGAAGGAGCTAGCAAAGTGGCAGGTAGTATACAAGGAGTACTAGATAAAGATGGAAGCTGTGGATGGTGCAGATTATTAGGAGATCTTGGTGGCACTGGATGCTCAGTAGAGAGAGGCAGACAAGCTTGAGGCAGAGAAGAACTTGGATATTGCTGGTGAAGAAATGAGTATGGAATTATAGAGTGGACACTTTTTTCTCCAAATATTATTTAATATAAACAGTATAACATGAATTTTCTCTCTGAATATCAATGGTCTGAGGGGTGTAATGAGGTATCAGAATATCTTTAGTTAGTTGAAGGGGCTGGAGGCAGATCTTTTCTTACTGCAGGATATAGAATATGATACAGACTTAGACTTGCTGAATTGGATGAGAGAATGGAGAAGTGTGGCAGTATAGCAGAATTGGGTAAAAATTCTGATTAGGAAGGAGGTGGGGGACATTGGGGACATTGGACATTAGGGGAGCAGATTGGTGTGGGAGTACTACCTGGTAGAAAGGGGGGAATATGTAGATTGGATAAGGGGTCTGCAAGAGGCAGATGTTCTGATAGCTGTAGGAATCAACTGTTTAGAGGGTAACTTTAATATAATATACAATGGAAGGATAGACAGGACTGAAAGAGAGAGGGAGATAGTAGGCAGGAGTGAAGGGATTGAAGATTAGGAGGAGATGGAGATACTGAGCTCTTTGGTAGATGTAGAGCAACTTGGGTGGGGAGAACACTGGGTCTATACTCACTGGGTGGCAGAGTTGGGATTGAGAATTGACTGGGTCTTGATGGCTGAGTACTGGGGTATAGATGTCTAGAGTGAGATAAAGATAGTCTGGTATCCTTGATCTGATCACTAGAGATTGCTGAACAGAGAAAGGTTTGGGGGGTGGGAGAGAGGGGCCTGGACATTGATACCTGAATATCTTACTACTGGGGGACCATATCTTGTGGGAAGAATAGATGGTAGTTGTTAGCACTAGGATTATTAACTGGAGGGCACAGGGGTTGGAGATCTGGGATCATTAGTGGTAGTTAAAATCTGATACTCAGTAGTATTGGAGTGAGGCTGGAAGTGAGAGAGGTGCTCAGCAGAGGCATCAAGTTCAGTGGGCTTTGAGAAGATTGGAACAACTACTGAAGAGGTGGGCTAGATCTTTGGCTAACTATAAGGAAGGAGATTGGAGGATTCAAAGAATCCAGTGAGAGGTGAAAGAACTGAAGGAACTGCTTAGGCAAGAGGAGAAACTACAGATAAAGGAGTTGGTGATAAGGCTATGGTAGCAGAGTCTGGAGGAGGGGGAGCAGTCTATAAAGTTCTTGTTACAATTACTACAGGCTAGGAGGATGAGACAGCAGTGAGAAGGAGTATTGGAAGAGGTAGGAGAAATAGTGATTGGGATGCTAAAGATCTTGGACATACTGTAGTCTCACTGAGAGCAACTGTGGAGTGAGGAAGAGGAGGGTGAAGATGCCATTAGCATTGAAAGACAGTTGGAGGATTGGCACTCAGACCTAGCTGCAGGCCTAGGCAAACTTGGAGCCTCTATGCTAGCAATAACAAGTATAGGGATAGCTCCAGGGGAGGATGGGTTGCCTTGGGACTTTTGGAAAAAGATGGCTAGAGTTGAGGTTGTGCTGGAGGAGATGGTGTAGATGTGTGATGAGGTCATTAGCTCAGAGACCTGGATTGGAAGACAGCACCTGGGGCTTGTGACTCTATTATATAAGAATGAAGGAAGAAGGGAGAATTTGAAGAACTGGAGGCCAATTATGCTCCTGGATATAGATTGCAAGTTAGTGATAAAGATCTTGGTAGCCAGGCTGTAAGAAGTGGCTCAGCAGATATTGGGAGCTGAACAAAGAGGCTTTGTCAGAGGTTGTTTGATTCATGATGGGACAGTATGAGTTTATGGTATTATTGAGGGTACTTATACAGCCAGGGTCAATAGTTGACTAGGTTTTTTAGACCAAAAGAAGGCTTATGATAGAGTTCAGAATATATGGTTAGAGGGGATATTAAAGTAGATAGAGGTCTCCCCAGAGTTTAGAAGATAATTAATTTGTCTGTTAGAGAGGAGTCAGACAGCTATTATGAAAAATAGGCATAGGGGGGAGTTCTTCCTTCTGAGCAGAGGAGTGCTATAAGAAGACCCACTGTTACCAATCATCTATACCCTCTCATTGGAGCCCCTTTTTTTTTTTTTTTTTTTTTTTTTTTTTTTAGTCACGTGTACTCCTTTCTTTATTAATACACCTGTCTATCCTCTATATAATACATAGTGCCCACCCCTATCTGATCCCTCTAGGGGGCCCCCCCTCTCCACCCCCCTCCCCTACTCCCTGTTGATGAAAGACCACTTTGTCTAACACTATCTCCACCTGCTCACCACTCTGTTTACAGATCCCTTCCACCAGACAGCGACATCACCCACCCTGTGGACCCCAACCAATCCACCACCCAGTCAACAGATCCCCCAACATCTCATTGGAGCCCCTGTTGGATAGAGTATGGTACAGAGTTAGGGTTTGAACATTTTGGGACTGTCAACTGCACCACTTGAGAGTCTCAATATAGATACTCAGTCATGGGGATTACCACTCCCCCTACTATCATCTCCTTCTCCATCATCTCTAACAATACATTCTCCTCCTCAAAACAAACCTTCACCTCTTCCAGCCTCTTCAAAAACTTCACTGAGGCTTCCCCCTTTACCTCTTAGACCAGAAGCTCCAGAATTATCTTTGCAGTCACTATTAAGCCCTAAAAGTACAGCATGATAGTGAATTCTGACCTCAACTTCTTGAGTAATAGTGCTACCACCAGGCCCATCACATTATCTGCCAGATCCCCAGATCTTGTGTCCACTCTCTGTCCAGATCTGCCATTAACTATCATATCTGGATTTTTTTCCAGATTAGTACTCTTCTTGCTATCAGCAGTCTCACTCTCTCTAGCCCCTACTCTCCCAGCCCTGCTGCTCTCACTGCTCTGGACTACTCTCCCAGACCCAGTATCTCTTACCATCTCCTTGCTCTTCCTCAGCCAGCTCTCTAGTCCAGTCATCAGATGACTCTTCTTTATCTTGTCTGCAAAGCTCACTCTCTCAGTCCCCTGTCCCCCAGTACTGCTCTCTTCCCTTCCACATCCTCCAGCCAGCAAGCCCTGCATGCTTTTCTCTAAGCCATAACTTCTCCCCACATACTATGTCAAATGTACTAGGGCTGCCCTGCCTAGCATATACCTCAGAATGTATATCAGTTGCTATATTGCTAGTATCTTTTCTCCAAAAACAATGTCTTGAGTATTGTCAGAAGGTTGTGTAACTCAAATATTACCAAAGAAAGAGATATAGACTCCTTTATTACTAATAGATTTTATAAATATTATATAATTTACTATTCTATCAACCATAATATCCCAACCCACTACTCAATCCCCTGAGAGAGACCCCTCCCACATCTTTACAATTGAATGCCACTTTACTACAACTCTCCCCCCACTTTGCCCACATATCTTCTCTACCAGACAGTGATGCTAACCTCCTTACAGACCCCATCTCAGCCATCAACTCATTAAGATATCTCTCATCAACTCTTTCCATCACAGTAATTACTCACCTAAACTCAACTACCACTCTTCTTAAAAACAAACAACCAGTGTCTAGCCAATCTCACTCATACAGCCAAAACCCACTCAATAGTGAGCCACTCATTTCTAATCCTATCTACCAATCTATTCCTCAAATTCTCTCAGTGACCCCTCTCATCATCTCTCCTCCTTACAATATCCAATCTATCTCTAACTACTAACCAAAATTCTTCAAGTATCTTGCACTCTCCCAGCCAATGTTTCAGCATCTGTACAAACTCCCCCACCTACCCTACATTATAATACTCCTCACAGTCAAATTTCCCACCTTCTACAAGGTGATCCAAATAAAAGTTGAGTATGATATTCCTCCTCAGCAAGTGCCACCATACTATCTAGAACTTAGGTGGCAGCTAATTCCATACCTCAGTACTCTAAGTCTAGACTCTATCTCAGTCCCACCCTTTACCAATACTGGCTATCTACTAGTTACTAGGCCATATATCCTATCCTAACCCTCTCAGACACTCTACTCCATTACTAATATTGAAGTCTAGTAGTGAAGTACTCTCCAACAACACTTGATCCTATCTCTACAATATTGGGCCCCATAGTATCTTCCCCTTAGCTTCCTGCCAGCGAAGTCTAATGTGATGTACCTCATCAATCACTTTCCACCAGAAGTCTCTATATTGCATGTACCCACTACTCCTAATTCCAACCAAAGCCAGTAAATTCCCTGAGGATCCTCTCAGTGAAAATCTCATCTCTCAGACCTTTTGTATCAGAGAGACTCAGCTGCCTCCCCTCAGTTCTATAGCTCTCTTTAGCCACTATGCTCTCAGATAATACAGTCTCTTTGGGAAGTCAACTAGTCTAAGACTACCTCTATCCACTAGTAATGACAGTATTTCTCAACTAATCTGACTCTGCCTCCAAGCTCAGATCTAGTCCTTGACTAGCTTTAATAGTCTCTTCATCACCCAGGTTAGAAAGTCCAAATGATATACCAAATACCATAGCTTCAGAAGCCAGTAGATATTCAAGATTGAAATGTGGTCCACTAAAGAGATATAACAGCCACTCCAGCTCTACAGGGCCTCTCCCCAAATAACTACTCACTACTCCTACCAAGTCCTAGAGAGGACTGATCTATAGATAGAAAGAAAAATACCCAAGTATCTCACAGCATCTCTAATGGGGACAATTGTTCCAATGACATCCTCTCCTATCAGACCATTGCCCAATATCATTATTTTACACTTATGCTAGTTGAGTTTTGCCCCAGAGTATACTTTATATCACTCCACCATTTTTTTAAGAGTCTCTACATCTGCAATTGATCTGAGACCAATCACTATATTATCTATAAAAACCCCAACCCTCCAGACAATTCCAAACACAGAGAGCCCAATTATCTTATAATGAATTCTATTCATCAATGGCTCTAAAGATAGAGTATACAATATAGAAGACAGTGGGTCACCCTGAGAAATATCTCTACCCAAAGAGAATACTACCTCTTGATGGTTATTGCATATAAGTACCACCCTACTTCTTTCTAGTAGGCTGATTATTGACACTTGGAACTGCTGAGGGACTCAGATCCTATTCAGCACCTTTACTAGCCAGATCTATCAGATATAATTATAGGTCTTCTCCTGATCCAGGAAGACTAATCTCCCATCTAGCCCATAGGCTCAAGCCCCTTCAATAATGCCATGAACCCAAGCTATACTATCCTAAATAAGCTATCTCTCAATTAAACCCCATTGCTCCTCACCCAATACTTGCTAGACTACCCTCTATAGTCTCACAACAATCACCTTAGTGACTATCTTCCTATCTATATTCAGGAGTATGATTGGTCACCTGTTCTTCCAATTCTCCCTTCTACTCTTCCTTATATAATAATATCACCAGCCTCAGATCCTGTCCTCCCACCCACTTCTCTGACTGTAGTACCAAGTTACAAAGTGCTGTCATCTCTTCCAGCACTCCAGGGATACCCATCATCTTCTTCCAGAAGTCCCAGAGCAGAGCATTCTCTACTGGTACAGTGTCTAGCTTAGTTGTAGCAAGAATCTGATAAATCTCCTCTTCCTGAACTAGTAGTACCAAACCATCAAGCCTGTCTACTTGTGGAGGGAGCCAATTCTCCAAAGTATGTTCAATCTAAACAGCATCAGCCCCACCCTTCTCCTCACTCTATAGATCACTTCACCTCTCCTTCAGAGAGCCTAAAATATTTTGTGAGCTGTATATCAATAGACTCTCAGAATCCAGAACTCTCTCTCACCTCCACCTCACTCTCTTTGCCCAAAGAAGCTATGAGAAATATATAGAGGGCCTCTCTCTCTCCTCAAGCCCCTATCAATATAGCTATGTAGCTATGTATCTCTCTTACCAGAGTTACCTCCTCCTCTCTCAACATCAGTTATAACTTAGTGACCTCTATTTTTGTTTATATCAACCTCCAATTCTCTATTCTATTTAAGGCTAAAAGAATAGCTCATTTTTCCTGAAGCTAGACTAGTCTAGCAGAGGCCTAGGCCACTTTTCTTCTCTGCTGTCTTTCTGCCACTCTGTCAGTCTTACTTTAGTAAACCTTAGCAGTTGCCTTCAATCTCACCCATCAAATGCCTACTGAAGTACTCTCTCAGACCTAACAATCTAAGTGTAGTTCTGGTGTAAGTAACTGCTTTTTGGATGGAGTTGGGATAAGAGAGGAGATGGCTATTATAGATAGATAGAAGAGTGATAATAGTAGACTAGTAGAGTGCTAGGCTGAAAGCAGTCATCAGGGTTGAGATAGGTATTATCTTAGTGGGGCCTTTTGATTGACTGGTAGAGAGTAAGGTAGTGCAGAGGCTAGTATTCTGGCTATATCTAACTGGAACCAAAAGCTGATATAGTAATATAATCAAGGCCTATAGGCTTGGAGAGTAGAACTTCTCTCATTTTGTAAGTGTACAACCTCCAAGTCACTAAAATCACATATCATCCTCAGAACAAATCCAGAAACCATATGTAAGATTATGAAGCTAAGTCAAACTGAAGTCACAGAGTATAAAGCTGAGTCAACTCAAAGTTACAGAATATAAGATTTATACAAACAGAACCTTATCAATCAGAACCAAATGTATATATATCAAGTACTCAGATATATTGAAATAGAGAACTATAACAAATCAATCAAACAACTACAACTTTTAAATATATATACAACTATGACCACTAAGATCTACAACCATATCCATGCTGATATTTGGAATACTATTATCAACTAAGCCACACCTCCTCTGTCCTTTATGAATATTCATAGCCTAGTACCCCTCTACTTTATAGAAGCCTGATAGAATGCTCTGAACATACTCAGAGAAGTCTACCAAACTGAACAAATCTCAGATTGGCTGCCTCTTAGAAAATATGATCAAATATTATTATGATACAGATATTATCCAGATGTCTCAACACCAGAAACTCATCACCCACAAATATCAAAAACTCTTTTATAAGTATAACACCTTTATTCTCTGTCTTCAAGTTATTACTACTGAAATAGTTACCACTCTATCCTATAGCAAAATTGATAATATGATATAAGAACTCAACTATAAGTATATCAAGTATATTCAAACTACACCTTTCTCTGGTACTATTCACGTTACACAAAATTCAAGCAATAGTTTTTTGACACAAAGCGGAGGAAAGGTATTATAAACATGTCTTCATGCAAGAGTTCTGACGGGTGTGCTGGGTCTGGTGGACCTGGGGCCTTTGGCTGGCAGCAGGTTGGGAGGGGTTATGGCCTGGGGATGGGGGCCTTTGGAGGGTTGAAGGGTGGTGAGAGTGCTGGTAGAGGGCCGGTGTCTGGTGGGAATGGAGGAGGGACTGGCCATGTGAGCTTTGCTGACAAGGTGAAGGGGAGTGGATGGCCGACTGGAAGCCGGGCTGGTGCTGCAGTGGGGAAGGGCAAGGCGGGCCCTGGTAGGGGGGGAGGTTCTCTGGCTGGGGGTATGAGCATAGGGTCTGGCGGTGTTGTGGCTGGGAGCGGGACTGCTGATGGGAGTGTGACAGTGGATCTGGAAAAAAAACGAGATGTGATGGTTGATGGCGGAGTTGGGCTGGGGCTGCCAATTCTGAAGAGGGACTTGGCCGATGGTGTGATGGGGCTGGTGGTGGCACCGTTACTCAAGAAGTCAATATCGGAGTTTGCCATCACCTTGTGCTTCCGAGGCTTGGCGGTGACAGCAAGGATGGTTTTGGGGCTTATCTCGCAGCAGGTGGCTGGGGCTGCTTCAGTGAAGTTCCTGAAGGGGCTGGAGGGGGTGGAGGTGGGATTTGAGGAGGCAGGCCCACTGGATGTGGCGATGAAGACTGGAGTGGTTGTTGGTGAAGTGGTGGTGCCTATGGTGAGGTGCCTCAGGTGGGACCCCAGGGTAGTGCAGTTGCTGATCAAAGGAGTGCCTACGGTGATGAAGATGGAGACCAGGAGGAGGGTTGAGGAAGTGATGGCCGAATATGGTGATGTTGTGGATGTCGGGTTCAGGGTGTGGGAGGGGACAGAGATCAGGACGGGTGATGTGGATGTCAGGATTAGGCTGGCAGGGAGGGAGGCCATGGGAAAGGAGAGGGACTGGCCTTCAGTGTTGATGTGGGGTGCTGTCATCTGTCAGATGTCTAGGGTGAAGGGGAATGAGGAGGAGGAGGAGGACTTGTTAGAGGCATTAGAGGAGTTGGGTGGTGCCGTGGAATAGAGGGCAAAGGCCTGGAAGATTTTCGAGAAGTCGACACATCTGGAGGTTGTGGAGGGCAAATGGATCCGCATGAATAAGAAGCAGTAGGAGAGAGTACAGGGGTGTAGGAGGCAGAAGGAGCTTCTGGCGAGTATGACAGCAGAGGTGAAGATGACAGCAGGTGGAGCTGAGGTGTCTGGGGGCGTTGATGCCAGTGTCTGGACTGCTAATGGTGGAGGGGTGGCTGAGGCAGGCAAGGAAGAGGCTGGGGAGGTGCTGGGTAAGAACCCCTATACCGACGGCACTTTTGAGGTCTGGGAACAGGAATTGGATGGCACCCCCCCTCCTCTCATCAGGAGGGGCCCAGCGGCGAAGAGAAGGGCACCTGAGGATGTGGCAATGACGGGGGCCCAGTGGGTGCACTTTGGGGTCCCAGATTTGGAGAAAGGGGGCCAGGTGGTGGCGGCTGGCGAGGATGAGCTGGTGGATGTCCCTGAGGAGAAGTGGGAGGAGGCCGCCAGTGTGGGTGCTGATGTCATAATGTTGAATGCAGGATGGCCAGCAACCCCTGGAGGGAAGGAGGTGGGGAACTTGCTGTGGATGTGCACGTTGATGGATAACCTCGCAGCGGATACATTGGGAGAGATGGACCTGTGGGCGATGCCGGAGGAGCATTGGGAAAGGATTCTGCAGGGTGAGAGTGTGGTGGAGGCACTGAAAGGAGAAATTCTTGCAATCTTCCTGGAGGAGGAGGGGTATGAGGTTGATGGTGTGAGGAAGGCTGAGCTGGCAGTGGTTGCAGGGGAGAGGGCAGCCTACTGTTGGGATGAGCGTCATGGTTTGCAGCTCTGGAGGGAGGCTTGTCTGGAGTATAGGGAGGACTTTGAGGAGTGGGAGGATGGAGCTATGGTAGAACTTCTGGAAGGGCTAGAGGTACAGGAATCAGGGGAAAGGGAGCGAGCTGCCGAGCGCGCATTGGACTTGGTGCAAGAAGAGCGGGATGCGGACTTGTAGAGGATGGGACCATCACTTAACATTATTACCTATGAACAGTACAACGAATATTTTTTCTTTGAATGTGAATGGGTTGCGGGGATCTGGACGACGTAAAAACATTTTTACTTGGCTCAAGGGACTGGGGGCGGACCTCTTTCTACTACAGGATGTGAGGTGTGAGGATGAGGATAATAGGTTGGAGTGGACTAGGGAATGGGGTGGGGCCGCTGCTTGGTTTGGAAAGGTGGCGATTCTGGTGAGGAAGGGTAGAGGGGACTTGGAGGGCATCAGGAACTGGGGGGATCGACTGGTCTGGGGAGATTGGCAGAGGCCGGGGTGGGAGTCGGTGAGAGTTGGATCTTGCTACTGCCTGGCAGTGAGGGGTGAGAGAATTGCATGGATCGAGGAGCTGATGGAGGAGGGTATTCTCTTGGAAGAAGGGGTGGATGTTCTGGGGGGGGACTTTAATATGGTTCGGGATCAGCATCTTGACAGGACTGATGGTGGGAGGAGTACAGGGGGGAGGAGTGGAGGGCTGGGGGCATGGGAGGAGGTGGAGAGATTGAGCTCATTGGGAGATATGGGCAGATTACGGTGGGGTGAGGCGAGGGTCTATATGCACTGGGTGAATGGCTTAGGTACCAGGATTGACTGGATTCTGACTGCTGAGTGTTGGGGTTCTGATGTGTGGGAGTCATTAGAGGTGGAGTGGTGCCCATGGTCTGACCACTGGGGACTGTTGGGGCAGGGGCGGTTTGGGGGGAGTGGAGATAGACCCAGACATTGGCGCCTTAACTCCTCTCTGCTGGCTGAGAAGGGGTTGTGGGATTCATGGGTAGAGGACATTCAGGTAAAGGTTGCTGTATGGCAGCATGAGGGTCTGTCTGTAGATGTCCGTTGGAAACTTTTGAAAGAGGCTGCGAGGGTCTTTTGGAGAGGAGCCAGTAGGGAGGCTGGGAGGCGGAGGAGGGAGCGTACTAGGTGTGCTTCCGATAGGCTGCGGAGACTGCAGTTGGATTGGGCAGATCTGCTCACTTCTGATGGAGTGGAGGAATGGAGGATGGAGAGGGCGAAATTGGAGATAGTGGAACTACAACAGGTGTTGCGGGATGAGGAGGAGACTCATATGCGAGACATGGCTGCCAGGCTACGGTGGCAGGGACTTGAGGAGGGTGAGCGGCCTACTAGGTACTTGTCGAGACTCCTCAATGCTAGGAGAGTGAGACATCGGTAGGATGGGGTCCTGGATGCCAATGGGGATATGGTACATGGTACGCAATGAATCTTAAGAGTTTTGAAGGAGTGATGGCAGGATTTGTGGAGTGAGGAAGAAGGGGGGGCAGATGAGGAGGCAATTGCCATTATACTAGAGGAGTGGGGGCCGCCACAAGTGGCGGATTTGGGTGACTTGATCTTATCAGTGCAAGGAGAGGAGATTCAGAGTGTCCTTGCAGCAACTAAACTTGGAACTTCACCAGGGGAGGACGGATTGCCATGGAACTTCTGGAAAAAGATGGTGAAGGTCCCTGGAGTTTTGGGTGAGATGACGGCCCTCTGTGACCATGTTATTCAGAGGGGTGAGTGGGTTGGAGAGCAGGACCTTGGGCTGGTGGCCCTATTGTACAAAGATAAAGGGAGAAGGGAGGACTGGAAGAATTGGAGGCCGATTATGCTCCTAGATATGGACAGGAAAATGGTGACTAAGGTGGTTGTCACTAGGCTGCAGAGGGTTGCCCAAGGGGTACTGGGAGAGGAGCAGTGGGGATTTGTTGGGGGCAGGCTCATAAGAGATGGGACTGCTTGGGTTCATGGTGTCATTGAAGGGGCTCGGGCCTGTGGTCTCGATGGAAGGTTGGTTTTCCTGGATCAGGAGAAGGTATATGACCGGGTATGGCGGATTTGGCTGGGCAAGGTATTGGATCGAATTGGGGTTCCTTCGAGATTTCGGGCCTCTATGTTGAGCCTGCTGGGGAGCAGTCGGGCGGCGTTGATGTGCAATGGACACTGTGGTCTGGCTTTTTCCTTGGGTAGAGGAGTTCCTCAGGGGGATTCATTGTCCCCTATTCTCTATGCCCTGTCGCTGGAGCCATTGATAGATCGGATTCGTCGAAAGGTGGCAGGGCTCTCTATCTATGATATAGGGTGGAAGGTGGGGGCCTTTGCTGATGACATGGTGGTTGGACTTGGGTCTGTGGCAGATGTCGAGGCGCTTAAGGAGACAGTAGATTGGTATGAGGCTCACTCTGGAGCAAAGCTCAACTGGAATAAGTGTGAGACGATGGTTCTAGAGAATGGGCTAGTGGGTGGGGACGTCATTGGAACAATTGTCCCTACTGGTGAGGTGGTGTGGTATCTGGGCATCTTTCTCTCTGTGTATGGCTCCATCCTGCCACGGGTGTGGTGGGAGAGCAGAGTGACCATGTGGGGGGAGGCCCTTCGAGGTTGGGGAGGCTGCCATATCTCTCTGGTAGGACGGGTAACAATACTGAATATATATTGGTTCCCCAAGCTGTGGTTTGTGGCCTATCACCTGGATTTCCCAGCGTGGGTGGTGAAGAGACTGACGAAAGTGGCTAGAGATTGGATTTGGGCAGGGAGGAGGGCCCAGGTCAGTTGGGATACTTTGGTGATACCAGTGGTCAGGGGGGGTCTTGGCCTTGTGGATTTCCCTAAGCGGTTGCACTGCTTGCGAGCCTGGTGGTTGAAGAGAGCTGCTGAACTGCAGGGCGGGGGTTGGGTGCCTCTGCTGCAGAAGGTGTGGGAGATGAGATCCTCCCCTCGAGGGTCCTCTGGAGATCTGCTCTCTATGGTGGGGCTGAATGGTGCCTGGTGGCTGAGATTCAAGGGCTTTTGGTGGAGAGTGGTAGAAGGAGCACACAGAATTGGCCTGCATTGGCAGGGCAATGAGGGGGTGGTGTTGTGGGGGCCCGGTATGTGGAGTTGGGATAGGCTGCTCCTGGGGGGTGCTCCACTTGAAACATTTGATATTGGGGATGGAGTGGAGTGTCAGCAGTGTCTTGGCCTGGATCTTTGGCCAAGTAGCTGGCAGGCAGCAGGGATCGGCGAGGAGTGGGACTGGGCAGGTATCTGGTCTTGGAGTGCCGAGGTGCGACGGTGGCTTCCTCCTAAATACTGGGTGGTATGGTGGCAGGTTCTGCAGAGGAATGTCATGTTGAATTTCCGTACTGGGCATCTGGTGGACGATGGCCGCTTTGAGTATGAGGAGTGTTATAATGTGGGGCAGGCTGGGGACCTGGTGCAGACGCCAGAACATTGGCTAGGAGAGTGTGAGGTATTGGGGGACTTTTGGGTAGTAATCGGGAATAGATTGGGTGTGGAGCAAAGGCTGGGTGGTGTGGGGGGCCGCTGGGATGACTTGAAATCTCGGCTAGTGGGGGGGGTGGGTGATAGCTGGCTCACTGTAGGCTGGGTGGTGGCAGTGTGGGTGGGACTGGTGGGCCATTGGCTC
>RBNI01002116.1:0-19626 GCA_003990745.1 Jimgerdemannia flammicorona | reverse complement strand
TCAACTGAGGCACCTTGGTGGTTCCTTGACCTTGAGGTTTGGCGGGCAGCAGGCATTTCATTTGTGGTAAGTCTTTGAGCTATTTTGGGATTGGTGGTTCTTGTTGGTTGCTGCTACTGCGGTTCCTTGATCCTTCTTTTATATTCTTCAGGATGCTTGTGCTGTGGTCACAATGACTCACAGTTGGTCATCGTTGCTCATCTTGTATGCCGTATGATCTTCTCGTGCTTCGATCTGGTGGCTTGCGAGGAAAGGCTGTCTCCTGTGCTGATGTCATCATTCTGGGGTCACCGTTATAATATCAATAAAGAGTTTTTTCTTTTTTTGAATTATTATTAAATAAATTATAGTATAAAAAATATCAAGACAATAGTAAGAGTCAAAAAAGGACCAATAATTAATTTAACTTTAAATAGTAATAACTATATAATTAATTAACCAAATATAGATAAATTATATATTTTCTAAAAGATAAATAATTACTTTATTATTGATTAAAGTATTAATTTAATAATATTTATATTTAAATTATAATAAATTTATAAAGTAAAAATTATATAACATTGGCCCATTTTTGTTCCTCACTGTACCATAAAGGATGTCTATGATATAATCCAGTTTGATAATAATGAAGCAGAAGATAATAACCCCTCTGATGCTGATATGACCTTTAGCTAAGGATCTCTACTAACTCTGATCACTCTATCAATATTATTGATGAACTTATAACTACCTATGAGATCTATTGGAATAATGATTACTGATATGAGTACTAACCTATATTTACTTCTGACTACTTCAACTATAATAAAGAGACCAGAGAATACAATCTGTATCTCTAGACAACTCTCAAGATCAAACTGACAACTTTACTATCTAAGTATGAGTAATATAAATAATAACTACCAGTTTACTACAACTCAGCAATATATAGTGCTGTAATCTGCAGAAGATATGCAGACAGTGAATCTAATGAAAGTGAAGACAATGCACCTTTCTTTTGCTCACCAACTCCATACTCAGTATATGAGATAGATAATACTATCTTATAAAATAGTGATGAGGTCCCAATATATTATTATCTGAGTAAATAGAGAGAAGTAATCTAAGAACTACTCTTCCTGGATGACTACTTCATCAGAGATGATATCATCAATAGTGATATCATCAAAGACTATCCAGATAGTATCTAAATTCATAGATAGCTTAGCAGTCATTAGTATAATTAGTTTAGTCTTATATGATATGACTATATACTGACTCAGTAGTCAGATGATCTCTTGATATATCAGTTCACACTTGTATTATACAACTGCATTCTGACTCAGCAAGATACTAAGTATTATATCCATATTTAGTATAGTCTAGATAGCTCCTCATTAGTATAAATATCCCCTCTTCTAGACTTTAGAAACTCAGACTTGAATAATTTAAACACAACAACTCCTGAACACTTTTCTACAATATCTCTTCATAACTACTCCTAGTATAGCAATATTATAAATAGCAAATAAACCTATTTAATAACCCACAAACTACTCTTAAGTAAATCTATACTCTGTTAGGTCTTACTCCTAACTATATTATAAAATCTCCTAATTGGATATTGTCTGCAGTAATATACTGATTCAACTAAGCTGGTTTTAGTTTCTTGAACTTCTTGAAATATAGAAAATCCTGAATATCCAGAATTAGTCTGAAAAAGGACTTTAGTTGAGACATCAATCTGATCTTAAAATCAATAAGTATAGAAAATATACTCCATATGAAATTAATCTTGACCTTAAGAAAACAGTCCTTCAGAATATCCAGAACTTTCAGAAAACTCTTCCAGAACTATATAATAGTTACTTTAATAAGTAATTCTCTTATATATATATAAGATTAATAGAAGAATAAATATTAAGCTATTCTTAACAATGAATTGAAAAAATCAATTAAATATTTTAAGATTAGTCAGGGTAGATATTTTAACAAAATAATAATTCTAATTATATATTACATATTGCTAAGAAATAGCTTAAAAAATATATGCTTTATCTTTTAGACTAATTAGTACAATTACCCAATCTCAATTCTATTGAGTATTTATAGATACATACATATCAAAAGACAGCTCAACATATATGAGAAATATCTGAAGGAAATATATGAGCTCTGAGATAGGGTAGAGAATGAATGAAATATTGTTTTGGATAATATTTGTAAGAATTTAGTTAAGAGTATACTGAGATATATCTGAGCAGTATATAAAGTAAAAAAGAGTTATATAAGATACTAAAATATCTATAAAATATCTATAGTTACAAAACTGAACTAATAATTTTTTTTTTTTTTAACTAAATTTAGTATCTTGGATATCTCTGATATAGAGCTACAATATAGTATAATAATATATTTATTTATATATATATCATTTATATTTAAAATAATTAAAATGTAAAATTTAATAAAATATTAATTCAGTTTTTGGAACATACTGTAAATTAAGACTTTAAAAGATAATATTAATATAATTTTTATTTATTTATATTCATATTATAATATATATATACTTTTACTAATCTTTTGAATTAAATATTTTAACTAAATATTTATTTTAAAATCTCTAATATCTTAGCAAAGTAATTTTTTAAAAGAAAATTAAAATTTAAAATAAACTAACTCTTAAACTTAATACTTTATTAATATAACGTTATACTTAAAAGAACTTTTAAATAAAACTTAAAGGCTCTATTATTATAATTATTATTATTAACCATATATTAAGCTAATACTAACCAGCAAAATATAAATAACTATAATACTAATATCAAGATATATAATAATATTTATTAATTAATTAAAAAATGATAATAGATCAAGAACCTTTGCACTAGTCCAACTCTCTTTTCAGGGCGGGATTTATGGCCTCAAGGCAGCAGGCCGCATGCATTCATATGATAGCTGGTCAATCTCACATATGTATTAACTCGCCCGTGTGCTCCGCGTCTTTGCTTCGCTGATTCGACTTTGAATATGTCTATCGCGAGCGTCACGACTCTTGCTGCTGTCGAGGTCCGAACCCATGGGCTAGCTGACGGTGCGGTGTTAAGAATGTAGACCCGGAGATGGATATGTGCTAGGGCATAGACAGAAGGGAACACAACAGAGGGTAGCAAGGATTTGGGTGAGCTCGGAGCATTTGCATGCTGATGTACAGAACGGTCGTGATAGCTTCCAAGATGCAGAAAGATGCGAAAAAGCGCAAGATGTTGGTTGAGAAATAGAGGGTCGAGGTGGAAGGCCAGAGACAGTATTTCAGGGCTGATTTATTATATATACAACGCGAATGCCAAGGTTATAAGTCACCGAAAGAATCAGGTGCGGGTAGAGCATTACTTTGAGCAATCAAACGCACAGGACGCCCCCAATAAATTGGTATATATTATGTGAAGTATACATAATGAAATACACATGTTAGAACGACATTGACCATGCTCCCTAAAAGAAAACATGCGAATTCATAATCCCATATCGTGCGCCCCTCATGCATCCACATTAATGAACTCGCGAACGACGTCAACAACTCTCCCTTGCTTGCGCGCGTGCTCGGCCGCGAACACGAAGAGGTGCGACACTAAATTAGAGGGTAGATAAATCATTAGAAGATGTATAATATGAAATGAGGACTGTTTGCGAGGATGCCGTATTATCGATGCAGTTCGCACACGGCAATTGCCATCTATCCGCTATCTTAGAGCTCATCAGGGCTGAATATATACTTCTAGCGTTTGTCGTCAATTTAAGTGAATAAACAAGTAAATAAAATAAAAAACTTACAAAGGGTTTCCCGCGGCGTCGGTAAACATTGTTTCCATGCCTCCGGGTCATGTTCGACTGCAGGTTCCGGCGTAGGGAAGGTACCATCAGTGCTTGTCGATGCATCGCCGACATTGGCAGCGGATGCTTCTGCAATTTCATCACTCTCCACGGAGATGGTGCGCGACGAGGACTTCCAAATGGCGGTCAAGAAGTTAGCGACGAGTCCAAAGTCGCTACCACCTATGGGTAGTGGCTTTGAATGGGGTGGCAAAGGTCAGAATTTTAGCAAGGCTGCAATTCAGCATTCGTGGTACTTGCCGGGCCAATGACAAAGACAAACATTAGGCGTGCTGAGTCGCGCGCTTCCAAAATTCTCACTGAATTAAATAGAAAGCACAAAACATACCATGCGCAGAGTTGGAACCCCACCATGCCCCCACTTCCCGATTTACATCAATCGTTTCCCGGGTTTTCGTGACGTAGTTTGCGTGTACAATCTCCCTCTTGTCCATGTGGCATCCGATCTGACCGAGGCTTCCATAGATCGTCGTCTGAAAGAAAAACGTCATGAAATTTCACGCACTTGGCAAAAAACATAGATGAATGATAGTGAAATCTCGAAGAAAGCATAACCTACCCGGCGCTCATCCAATGCCTCCGTCGTCGCGACTAGGGTGAAGACGACAGTGGTTCCGCTATCGAATTGCATGTTGACAACCTGCGCTTGCCAAGAAAACGTTAACAATACTGCCAATGTATAGAACCTTTTATTTCTGATACTGGGAGTCCATCATCGATTGGGATTCCATTAAATTAAATTTTGTACGATAAATGACAGAAGGTAAAAGTAGTTCACTATTCGTACCTGGTGATCCACTACGTCGTTATCGCTCTCGTATACGCACCGACCGTACGGCCCGTTCTCGAGTGCTTTAGTCACGTTCTCAATATCTTGGATTCATACACATATATTATAAATAAGTTATAATCTTGAAAAAGATTACATTCGTCTTCCACGTATTCTCCATCTTAACATAATGTACAGAAACACTTCGTCAACGAATCTCAAAATCACAAGCTTACCGATAACGTCCGCGATGGCACTAATCGGCCAGCTCTCGCTTCCGCGCTGCACAACTAGGTCGAGGTAGAGCTTCTTGGCGTCGTATGGGCAGTTTGGGGCGTGTGCGCAGGAGAGGCAGCGGCTGAGATGATAATAGGTTCGACAAATGGGGGACGGTGAGAGGGAGGAGAGTGAGTAATATTGATATTACTACACACAGCCATTTCTATTATTATTTCCTTAATTCTCTTCTCTCAGATGAATTAATTGAGTGTCACATCATGATGTTAAAACATATGCCAGTTTCGACACGTTTAAGCATCACGGTTCCAACATACCGAATCAGAGGTAAAAAGCATACCTAGCATTGCCAGCCTCCACGGGTTTCTTGGCACTCTTGAAATGCATAAGGCTTCCGAACGATGATATTCTCTGTAGTGATAATTTAAACGGTAGGAAGGATATTCTGTTACTATTTAAGTTTTTATTTTTTTTTTGAAGGGGGATAAACGCAATATCAGTTCCCAGGACTAACCACGCATGACCCATGTGACGAGGACATCCACCAATTGATCAAATCTGCACACGGTAACGAAGCAGGTAGGAATGAAGAAATATTAGGGGCTTTTAATTGTATCCGATACAAACTATCCTCTAAGCACTCTAAGCCGACCGTGACATAAAAAAAGCTTACCGACGTCATGACAACTCTAAAATATGAGGTCATTTTAGTTATATGGGAAGAGGGTATAACATAAGGGAGAAAGAAGGGTAATATACAAAAAAGCGATAAAACACTGTATATACAAATAACGGACAGGACTGGAGATGGGGGCAAGGACATCTCCAGTATTGCTCAAATTCTTCGTATCCGGTTTTATTTTGGAACAGAACTCAGGCACATATGCGGCATACTTACCTTCGTCATCAACAAAAACGACGCCTCGTTCTCCTTTCTCCATTTCCCTCTCACGTACTATTAGTCAGGTTATATTCCTGGTTAAAAATTTCGTAACTGTACATACTCAAATATCTATATATTCAAGAGACTAAGCACAAAATAAAAAAAAAATTATAATATATATATTGAATCCCCCATCCACAAAAAAATTGTAGTCAATTCTTACCGAGTGTGCGAAATGCCAGTAGCCGACCGGGTTCAAGTGGTCGATGTGCAGAATCTCGCCGAGGACGCCCGAGTCAACGATAGCCTTGATGCGTCTGTTAAGGGCTGTAAAGCGGAGGACGTCCAGTTTGCATCTGGAAATCTTCCCAAACTTTCAAATCCAACAGTAAGTTATTTATGCTAAGCCAGCCTGTGAACTTTTTTTGTGATATTTCTAATATCTCTTCTTGATCTCTGTAGATTAATGTCTTTACCACTTTATCAATTGGAGTTCATGACCCATTTGCAGATACAAAATTAGGTTCACCAACTTGTTTGCTGAAAGTGACAGTTCCATGGGAGTCCATGATATAACTAGGTAGTATTATATGATCTCACAGACAAGCAGTTTGAGATAAGACAAGGTATAGATAAATATCTTTTTGTCCAAGTTCACCTTCTCTTCAAAATTGAGCAAGATTACCAAGTTCATCAACTTATATACTTGGAATGGTACAACATAATAGATATTGAGGATCCTAGTACTAAAAACATGGTCTCTCATAATTGTAAGATAGGAATGGCTATCACTATGTAGACTGGGCAGTTTAATTTTATATCTGTGAATGCAATTATTTATACAGTATATATGCAACCCTTATTTGAGGAATATAATTTAATAAGAAAGAACTTAGCAGATAGATTGAATGCATATTCTTTTCATTTATATTTAGTAAATAAGTATGCAGATTATATATCATAAGAGAAACTTTTTTATTTATAAACATATAGTTAGACTAAATAGCCAACTATATAGACTGAAAATACAATCATATAAACTTAGTATTACTTGCAATTGTGATCAGTTTTCATTTAAGAAGTATACAGTAATATTAGAAGTGTATATTCAATAATGAATTATATGTAATATAAGAGTCTATGGATTATTAAAACCAAATCTTTATTGATATATATAAATTGAGATCAGCTTCTTTCTCTACTATCTTATCAGTTACAAGGTTTGGTAAATAATCTTTCAAGTTCTTTTTCCCTATTATTACTCCCTCTACCTCAAGTTAGTTTGCTGTATCTGTGAAAGTATAGTGGGAGAAAGGCAATGGTAATGGGTTACCCTTTTATCAGTATCAGATTGGTGTCTTCTTTACTTTTTTATAGTTTCTGATGCCTTTAGCTGTATCTGGAGTATACTTGTTTGGTGTAGTGCTTTCTTTCTTTTGTCATTACCAACAAGGTATTATCTTAGTATATCATAAATTATATAGAGAGTTGGCTGACCTTAGGCATTAAGTGTCTAGTATAGGTTACTTATAGGTCCTCAGTATCTATAGTGAGGCCCTCTAGCTTTGGCAAGCTTCTTAGTGAGTATGGTTCTGGTATAAGTGACTGTTTTTCAGGTATTATTGGGATAGAAGGAGAGATGGCTATTATAGATAAAAGAAAGGGCAATAACAGTGAACTAGTAGGGTACCAGACTGGGGGTAGTTATTGAGGCTGGGGTGGGTACTGCTTCAGTGGGGCCTTTTGATTGGTGTAGAGTAGTTAGGTAGTAGGTATCACTCTCAGCTTCTTTTGGCAATATATGGAGTTGGGCCCCAGTCATTAGAGGGAGTCAGAGGGCCTGAGGCTACCTATTTCTGATATGTATCTTAGCTGCACTCAACTGAAACCAAAAGCTAATATGGCAATGTGATCAAGGTCCGTAGACTTGAGTAATAGGGTATTGAGGATCTCTTCCTGTCTTATATATAAGTCCTTTACTCATCTTATCTGGGAGAACTAGATCTTATCTATCATGATATACTTTGATAAGAGTTTTTTCTTTGTCTATCATTCTCTTTGAGATAGTAGGGGCTATTCTATTTAGCTTGAGTATAGCCTTATATATATATTGGGGTTTTAGGCATATGCTTTCAGTCATTAGTATATGGCTGAGTTCTCCCTGATAATAGGAAGAGCATAGTACACAGAATGAGGTATAGGTCACTATAGGCCCTGCTATATCTGATATAGTCGAGCTATTGGACAATAGCTAGCCTAGATTAATGAGGGAGTAGTGCTTGATGGGTGGTGGGGGAGAGTTTTGGCCTATATAGTCTAAGTTCTCTTTTAATAAAAATCTGTAGAACTCTGAGTCTGTAAAACAAAAAAAAAAAAAAGACATAAATTGAGATTTTTATATATAGTATTTATAGTATTTATTATTTATAGTATTTATAATATAGTTTACAGATTCATTATAGATATATTTCACATAGTAAATATATCTCATCTTTTTATATTCAAGTTAAATCTCATTTACTTACTCCTTATAGATAGCAGATCTGGTTTAGTATTAGGTGAAATGTTATATCATAAATCTGATATACTTCTTTGACTATATTGTTTTGCTTTTAATCTTCTTCTCTTCTAGTAAGATAAGGTAGTTTTTTTTTGATCAGTTAGATGATTACTATTTCTCATTCTTTCTCAGTCTTATTATACTAAATTTATTCATTATATTACAATTTTTTACTAAATAGATGATTTTCCACAATAGTATTCTTGAAGATAGTATTGGTAGTATATTTATACAATTCAGAGTATATTCCGGTTGAGTTTGTTAGTTCTGAGTTTTGTCCAGAAACTATATCTTAAGCTCATCTAAAAGTAGTATCAATTTGTTAAAGTATTTTATTGACTTTATTAGTCTATTTGGCTTTCTTTAAAAGTCATTATTACTTTTAGTACTTAGTATTTTGTTTGGCACTAATAGTGGCTTTTCATTTTATCAAGATTTATTCTTTGTCATCAGAGGACTCTTCATTACTAACTGGAGGTAGTGATGGCATTGTTTCTATTTTGCTTATACAAAATAATCCTTTATTGGTTGTAATTTATATTTCTTTCCATCTTATCTATACAGTAATAAATATCTGGATTTTATTGATAGCATTAAGAATGTTATTCAAGAAATTGAAACAGTTAAGTTGCAGATCTATTCTGACAATAAATACTATTTGTTTATTATTTTTTTTTATCTAGGTAGCTATGCTTATTAGTTCCAAACTAAGTCTCAAATTTCTACATATTTTGTGAACTAAATTACTAAGAATACAGATAGAAAACATAATATACAAACTATAATTTCATAATACAAATTTGAATAACTGTAGATATGAACTAGTAGATGCTAACAGATTTGTTTTCTTGAAGATATAGTCATATAAACTAAATAGAAAGTATATAGATAGAAATATATAGTAATATAAACTAAATAGCTATGAACTCAAACTATATTAAATAATATAAATCTGAATAGCTACAAATATGAACTAATAAATATAAACTGAAGTTTTTTTTTCTGATGATTGACATAGATCACTTTCTCTCTAGTAGTAAAAAGAGTATAGTATATAGAACAAGATATAGACAATAATACCCTACTATATCTAATATAGTTAAGCTATTAAATAATAGTCAGTCTAAATTAATAAAGATATAATACTTAAGGGAGAGTAAGGGAAGGTTTTGACCTATATAGTTTAGATTCTCTTCTAATAAAAATCTATAGGACATATATAGAGAGTCTATTAAAAAAAAAAAAAAAAAAAAAAAAAAAAAAAAAAAAAAAAAAAAAAAAAAAAAAAAAAAAAAAAAAAAAAAAAAAAAAAAAAAAAAAATTATTAGAAGAGAGTTGCTTAAATTTTTACATATTGAAATCAGTAATATAATTATAGGTGATATAATCATACATAAGCTATATATAAGCCACAAATTATCAAGATATAAAATAAATAATAACTGATGATAATATCAGCTTGATTATAGATATCAGCAATGATAGTAATGAGACCAATACCTGTATCTAGAAAATTCCTATGAGAATATTATGAGAGTTTAATGATAGATTACTCCTTATCTATAATGACATTTTCTCTATACATATGTGTGATATTTTGGAATCTTATAATTATATTATATTGAGAAAATAAAGTATAAGAATAGAAGAGAAAAATAGTAATATAGCTCTCCCAAACTCTAGATCATCATCTAATTCAAGTTTATATAGTACTCAGGCTGATCTATTCTACTTACCATCCTTACCACCCTAGTGTGAGTTAGAAAAGTACTGATGTGACTTATTAGATAGATAATTGAGTTTTAAGTATTATTAGGTATACTTTATACTTTTGTCTTACTTGAAATTTTTCAATAAAAAGATAAGCATAAGCTGATATATATAAGAGATAAATATTGAAATTACAGTTACTTAGTGTTCTTTTGCTTTATTAAAAGCTATTCATTTTATTCATTACTTATTTTACTTCTCATATTATATATTCACATTCAACTCAAAGATCTTGTCTCCAATTTCAAGTCTCAGCAAAGAGTAGGATATACAGTCAGCTCTTGATATAATAATACTCAATATAGTCACATATATAATATAGTCACTCTTACCTTTGATATAATCACACTCTTAATATAGTCACTATCATACAAATAGCTAGAGAAAATAAATTTTTCTACTTATCTACCCTTGATATAATTACTGTTATATAAAGTAACTAAAAAATTACTAATCAGTTTTACTCTTAATATAGTTACTATCTCCTACAAAATCCAAAAGGTGGTTTTTTGCTTATATTTATTTAGTTCAGTACTCTTACTATTCATTCAATTTAATACTCTTACTATCAGCATAAATAAGATATATATAGTATATTTAAAATATCAAAGATATCAGATATATAGTAATATATATTTATAGATTTAAGATAAATCTAAAACATTATATATTGAGTGATCAAGACAAGTATGATATCTATAAAAAAGTAGCAAAAAATACTAAGTTGATATATAATGATCTTGCTCAAGAGTATATATTGTTAAAAAATGATTTGTTTATATAATTTTTATAAATAACTAAATTTATTTTAATTTTAAATATAAATATAACTATATAATAATCTTTAAAATTCTACAAAAATAGAGATCTGCTTTACAGCTATACTAATTTCTTAAGATATCAAAGTATTTTGCCATAAGGAGGAAAAATTTCCAAAAATAGAAGAGGTACTACATCTTTGGATTCAAAATATCCAAGTCAACTATCTTGTAATAAGTAATGATATATTGAAAATTAAAGCAAATTTTTTTGCAATATCATTCAATATCTCAGATATGAAATTCAAGACTTCTAATAGATGACTACAAAACTTTAAAAACTAAACCAACTTACATCAAGTTTGCCTTCATGGAGAAGTTAATAGTGTATTACTTATAGCTTTGGCAGATTTGTGGAAAACTCTTCAAAAAATCCTTTATAAATATGAGCTTTGTAATATTTTTAATACAGATAAAACTGCTTTATTTTATATAATACTACTAAACAAAACTCATATATCAAAACCAATAGCTAGTCTGAAGAAAGAAAAGGTATAATTGAGTATCTTATTTGTATGCAATACTGATGGTTTAGAGTATCTAAAATCTCTTGTTATTGACAAGTTTCTAAATCTATGAGCTTTCAAAGATATGAATAGAGCACTTCTTCTAGTAGAATATTATGCTAACAAATTAGTATGAATTTAATCAGAAATCTTTCTACTATAGCTAAAAGTACTTAATCAAAAATATGTGATATAAAATTGAAACATTATTCTCCTTATTGACAATACATCATGTCACTTCAAAGACAGTGAGATACTATCCAATTTTTATAGCCTGAAGGTTTACTTTTTTTTAGCAAACTATATGGCACATCTACAACCAATAAATGCAGGAATTATTTTGAGTACTAAGGTAAATATTATATATATATATATGGGGTATATAGGGTACAAGTGAGTATGTAAAGTATTAGTCTGATTCTACAGTATATCTAAGAACAAACTTGTAAAATAGACATTTCACATAAATATGAATAACTTTACAAATATATCTCCAAATTCAATTATCTTTAATGTGCTAGATTTGTCTACTAAAGACAAATCCAACAAGCTAAAGTACATCTAAATTGGATATATATCTGTAGAGTTATTAATGTTTTTGTGATTGGGTCCAAGAATAAACCCAATCATAAAAATGATAATAACTCTACAGATATATATATATATCTGATTTGGATATACTTTAGCTTGTTGGATTCACCTTTAGTAAACAAATCCAGTATATTAAAGATAATTGAATTCAGAGATATATTTGTAATTTTATTCATATTTATATAAAATGTCTATTTTACAGATTTGTTCTCAAGTCAGATATAGGTATACTGCTGGCTTAGCCATTTAGGTCAGATTGGATTTATGGAGCTCTAGTATAGAGTGCTCTATATATAGTGACTTACTAAATTCAAATATTACAATATATAGGTTATTTATTGGTAAAACTTTCTATATAATATAATTAAATATTATAATGTAGCTCCTAATCAAAATACAAGATTGCTACATAAAATTGATATTTGGATGATTATTTATCTTATCACTGATGCTTGGAAGGAAGTGAAAGTGAAAACCTTGTCAACTGTTGAAAAAAGATCAGAATTCTACTACTGGAAAAGCTTATCACTAGTATTTTATCTTTATCAACAAATGCTGAAATAGTCTATAACAAAAATGCAAGAACAGAGATCCAAAATCTTATTGAATAGATTCAGAAGCCTTCAGTAGCAATGATAGTAGAGGAATATATTCAGATCAATTCTGAGATAGAAACTAAAGTACTATTGACAGATAAGTAGATTATACAAATAGTTCAAAAGAGAGATAAGTCAATTCAGAAACATAATTCTGATGATAAAAACATTTCTGAACTAGCTAAAATTACATCTATGTGAGTATTACAAGATTACAAGGATGTTATTTTATATCTCAAGCAACAAATATCACTACTGATTTCTGAAAATAATATTATGATATTAAGAGATTTGAAGAAAAAGATAGATTAGATACAAATTTCATCTATGAAACAACAAATAATTGATTCTTATTTAAAATAGAGTTATTATGTTTATGTTTATTATGTTTACATTTATTACTTTTTTTTTTAAAAAAAAATGGTGTTTACATTTATTACATTTACATTTATTTATGTATATGTTTTATATTCATTTCCTCATGCTTTAACTATGCTTTATGTATGTATGTATGCTTATATGTATGAACTCTGAATAAAGTGACATCCCCTCAATATAATCACACCTTGATATAATCACATATTTTCATCAGCCCGATGATGTGATTATATCGAGGGCTGACTGTACCTTCAAACGTGATTTTTACCTCCTGAAGATACGAGAGTTGGTACATCGCGTTGGAACGTCTGAGTAGAAGCATTGTACAGTCTGATAAAAGTGAGACTCACGCGTGAAATCTCATTAGGCACAACTGTCTGAAAAGAGAGAGAAAAGAAAAAAAAACTCGCCGACTCCGTATCATTCACGGCGCGGTGCTACCCACATGCCAAAAGCAAAAACTATCGAGCGTGTCTGGGGTGCCGAGCAGTTTTCGCCCTGAACGGAACCCTTGTCACGCCATTGCAAATCACGCTCCGGTTGTCAGATGTTGCGCGGCGACGACGGATCAGATGCTTGCTTGGCATGCGTCAGGGAAAACGTTGGCGTTTGCACCCTCGTGTGGGGTGTTCCGTGGTACCTTTTTTTTTTTTTTTAAACAGGCAATCAATCGTCTTTACCTCTTTCCGGCTCCGAAAATAAATAATAAAGGAATCAAAGAACAAAGCCTTGCATCGGCCTTTGGAGACAATGAGTGGGAACAAAGGACTGGCAAGACCGAGAGACTCGGGTTCCACATGCTTTGTACCGAATCTGCTAGCAATTACATGCGGACTGCTGCTCTTCTCTTTCCAAAATATAAATGCCATTTTTTTTTTTCTGTCTTTTGTTTCCTTGAATTGTCCGCGTGTAATTACGTCTTGATTTGGCATTACTCAAGAGAGGTAATTAAGTGCATTTCGAAATGGCTGACAGGCGGAGCACATTTGCATCGGCGGCATAGATAATAATGATGGCACTCACGCGTCGAACTTTAACCATTTGAGGCGGACGCCATTTGGTATTTGATATTTGATATTTACGAGTAAGTATCCGGAAAAAAAAAAAAAAAAAAAAAAAAAAAAAATGGAGGAGGGGAGAGCTGCTGACCGACAAAGGAATAGCCTACTCCTTTCACCAGTAGGACAATGCTTGGCGGGAAAATCTTTATTCTCCAGGTTTTTCCGCGCCATTTATTAGTGTGCGCTAGAAAAATCTCGAGAATGTAGGGCACGCAGGCATCGTCGAGGCACACACGATCTTGTTCCACTAGGGGAAGTCGTATTGGTCAAACGAAGTTGGGTGAAATTTCGGGCGGCCACGTGTTCTATTTGTTCCACACCTCAATGTTGCTATGTATGCATAGAGCTGTCTTCCGCAGGGTCGCAGGTGGAAGGATAAGAATGTTTGTCGATCTGAAAGGAAGCACATCTCAGACTAATACCAGCGATCATTAAATAACAAGAATTTGCCATTCTGAATGTAGAAAGACGTCATTTGGAGTATCGTCATCCATCATCACCCCTTAACTCCAGTCAAACTACCCTACCCAAGACAGGGGAGAGATCAGCGGGGGTTTCAGCGGGGGTTTCAGCGGGATTTATATCTCCCATCATGTCAATTATATTTCCCAGGAACGCCCACACTATTCACCGCAGTAATGCGGGGTGCCCGGAAAGGTGCGGTCCCCCACGGGGTCCCCGGATTTGAGGGTGCACACGAAGGCCGTCAAACTCCCTGTCATGGGCGGATAGGCTAATGGGTACGGATATAAACACAGCGCATTGACCGCCTTCGAAAGTGGGTTGGTGTGGAGTTGGCGTAGGTTTTAAAGTATAAACCCCAATATGTTGCGTCGATAATAGGCGAGCCAGTCAACTGTCTTCGCCGGCCGTAGTTGACAAACATGCGTCGAGCGGGATTTTGACTCATGGTCCCTGCGGCACGATCTGGGACGCGGCGTGGCGGACTGGTGCAATGTTTGTGGGTACCCACCTGGATATTTTTTCTTTGGGACATTTGCGTTTGTGTGTACAATCATTGACAGATCTGTGGGCCATGTGGTGCGTCGGACCAGTCCCTTTGTTTATTGCTTGATTGATGGGTCGCACGGATTGGGACAAAGTGCTTTTCTAAAACCGTACGTTTCTTACTTCTCCCTTTCGATCTCCGTAATAAGAACGCCGGGAATATTGGATCCGCGGGTTATTTTCGTCACATGCGAGTATTTATTTTTCGTTTTGCCTCTCTCCTAAAGCCATCATATTAAACTGCGGAATGTGGAGTAAGCGCCATATGTTAAACGACGAGCCACCTTTATCCTGCTAGCTTACCTCTTGATCCCATATGATTGTTAGGTTATGCGGAGAGCCGTACAACATTCACAGGCCCAAAGGGGGATTTGGTTCCTTGTATTTCACATGACAGGTTCCGTTGGTTGTGGGTGATATGATGGATGATTTGGCGCTCTTGGACAAAGGGCGACATTGCACTGTCAAAATCCAATCTCCTGGAAGGGGGGGGGGGGTGTGGCGAAGGATCTGCAGACGATATGAGCTCATATACACTCAATTATCTGCTGGCCTATTGTATCGCGCCGTTCCAACGAATGGCAGAAATTCTGGCTGGTCCGGGCAGGGGTGCACGTGCCAGAGTGACTTAGTAGCCGCGGTTCCTCCGCGCAGCGGTCGTGTTGGTTTCCGAGAGCGGCCGGATAAGGCTGCGGGCTGGGCGCGTCCCTATCCAGTTTGGGCAAATGACATAAGGGCGGGAAGGGGAGCACCAAAAGAGCACTCGGCCTATCAAGCTTTTCCGGAGACACGCGCGCCGCTGGAAAGGGGGCCGTCAACTTGCGAGATAGCCACAGCTTTGCCTGACCCAGAACCTAGCCCTATACTCACTCGCCGGTAAACAACATTTCTCTTTTGATTAATTCGAACACTTTTGATTGTTTTTTTTTTTTTGTTATCTCTCCGAATTATTCTTCTCTCTTGTCTTGTTTTTTCTCTTCATCCCTCCTCTCCCCAAAACTGCAAAGGATCCAATTATTGCTACACCATACCATCTTTGACAGATAATAGCCAAATCGAACTCTCACCAACGAACCACTCGTTTTATGTCTACCATACTCCTTCCCGCATCTCAGCTACCACCACACCCCTCATCCAAAGCCCGCCGCCGCAGGTCGAGACCCCACACCCTCCAGAAAATTGACACCCTCCTCAGCCTGACTGCAGACTCTCTACCATCCCCCCACGCGAGCCTCGCAACGCCGCCTCCATCGTACGACAGTCTTTATGCGGTGACCGACGACTACGTCCTTCCTTGCCATCAGCCTACCACCACAAAAGACCCCCTTATCCTCGAGCCTGACACACGCAGAGCGCTGAATGGCGACATGAAGGAGAAGCCCACCAACAAGATGGTCACCGTATCGCAGGCTCAGGAGCCGGCGGCTGCGGAGAACGGTGGCAAGGGCCTGGAAAAGGTAAAAATCCATCGACTTTTTCTTTTTTTTTTTTTACAAAAGTTTATTTGTAAAACTTGCGCAATGCCAGCCATTTCCGATAACAAGGCTTCGGCGTGTGTTGGAAATTCATCTTCTCTTTTTATCCCCTCCTTATTACATATTCAGATGATACAAGCGGAATCATTACTATCATCCCTCGCAGGCATGCTGGACGACCAGAACGACGCAATGGTAGATTTGAAATCTCAGCTCTTTGGGTAAGTGACCCGTCCTCGCTTTGATGTTCGTGCGCGGATTCACAACCCCCTCCTGGTACTCAATTTGACAACATTCGTCTATTCATTCTTTTAGCATCGAAGATGTCCTCAAAGAGCTACATGTGCAGCAAGAAGAACTACGACAGGCGGAGGCCAGCGCGATGCTGAAGGTCGCCAGCGTCAAGGTAATGACCAGTTTTTATTTGATGGCCACTTCCGTTGTACCAGACTTTTTTTTTTTTTTTTTTGCTAAATACTTAAATCCGTGTACGCAAACACAAAACGAACGCCGACCCAATGACTCATCCCTATATTCAACTTCTCTTCCTCAGGCTGACAGTGAGCCCGACCACCCCACAACCAGCGAACCCCCTAAACCTTATCCCTCCCGTCTCACCTCCATTATGCCGACGCCGCATCCATCTCTCTCCTCCCCGGCCGTTATTACCAAATCCACTAAACGCTCCTCCCTGACCCCTGCGCCCGCAACCCGCCCGCGCCGGCACTCCCTCTCGACGGACCCTTCCACGAGCCCGACGGAGGACGAGTCGAACGAGGCCTTCGAACGCATCTCTGGAATCCTTTCCTCTCTCATTGTCGAGGCTACAGAGGCCGTCCACGGCACAGATGACGACAAGTCACATATCCTCCGTCGCACCGGGAGTCGCGCCTCGCTCGCTCGCCCGAAGAGCAGGCTGTCGCTTAGGTGGGATAGCGAGACCGATAGCGATCAGAGCGATGACGAGGAGGAAGTCGGCCAAAAGAGCGATAGTGAAGCATCAGACTCTGAGCACGATGCCGCCGTCGCGGCTGTGACGACCACCAGACTGTATTACGGGCAGTCTGACGCCGAAGAGGATGAAGCCGACTCCGAAGAGGAGTGGGCTAGGGGGGAAGACCTTGAGAATGTTAGGAAGTCACCTATGCTGGTCAGTGCGGCCAATGTCGCGGTCCAGGCCGTTGATGATGAAGATGACTTGTGCCAGTCGCCGAAGTTGTTGGAGGACCCGTCGTGCCGGAAGTTGGATGCCATCGAACAGGCCAGGCGCAGGCTCCTTGGGCTTGACAGCGAGCGTGCAGAGCAGAAGGTCCAGCCACGGTCCAGGCCGTCGTCATGGAGCTCATCTGCGTCTACCTCGGTTGATGAGCCGACCCCGTCGCCTTCTACGTCGTGGTCGAGACGGAGCCTGGGTGAGGTGCCCACTCCGACGGTTTCTTCGTCGCGGTCAAGGCGTGGATTCGTTGATCCGCCTAAGCCTACCGTTTCTACCTCGCGCTCGAATCGCAGCACGGTTGAACCTCCCGTTCCCAACCCCTCAACTAGCTCATGTTCAAGACGTAGCATGATCGAGTCTCCAACCCCAACCCGTTCCAGCTCGCGCTCAAGATCCAGTATGGTCGAATCCCCCACCCCCACTCCGTCATCATCATCGGCTTCAAGACGCAGCCTCCTCCGCCCCAAGCATATGTCCTTCGACATCAATCCCAACAACGAGCTCCTCGAATCCATGAAGCGTGTCGACGACAGCCTCGCCGAGATCGACTCACTCTCCAAGGACTTGGCCGGCGAAAACGACTACGACGACGCGTCCCCCGAGAACATCGCCATCGTCACCGCCAACGGATCTCTCCCCAATCCGGCCACCGCGACCACTTCCCGATGGCGCAACATAAGCACCGATGCGGATAAAATCTCGTTCGCCGTCCAAAGACAACAGGCCCAACACCCTTCGCAGGGCCCGCCGTCCCCGACTGCACAATCATCCGCTCCCGTCTTCTCCTTCCTCGAGTCCTTTACGCCCTCCATGCGTGCCCGCATCATCACCTCTATCCTCTTCTCGCTACTCCACATCCCGCACGCCTTCGTTGCAGAGTCCCTCAGCAACGTCGCAGCTGCGTTCAACAGCTCCCCTGCCAAGTTCAGCCTGCCCTACATGGCCGACTCCGCTCCGCTCTGCATTGCAAACGTCCTCACCTGGACAATTTTCTTCACCGTCGGGAGCTTCATGGTGGACTCGATGACCGGCGGCTCCGTCGCAAGCATCGCCGACGTTTGGCGCCAGAACGGCTTTGTTAAGCACGGCGTGCGCGGGCGCGTCATCGCTTCCAAGGTCAACGCAGACGATGATGAGATTCTCCTGCAGGAGGGTGAGGGAGACGCGTACCATCGCCCGTCCCGCGTCCGTCGCCTCGCGAAAGATGGCGTCGCGCACGAGCCTTCAATTGGCGAGGCTGGCGTTCCCGGCGGATACTACCCGACCAAGAGCGAGTACGATTCTTGTATGCCTCTAGACAAGGGAGACATGGCTGGAATGTTCCCCGGCACATACTATTACCGTTGTGTGTGCGACGGCGGAATGCGAAAGCCTAACGAGACGCCTCTCCGTGAGGACGAGCGCAAGCACGACGGCCCCGTGCGTCACCGTCACGTAGAATACACCCATCACTCGCTCCCGGCTACGTTCCGGCCTGAGAATTGTGCCACCGGAGGGTCTGTTGCGCCCCTGCGTCGCGCACTGCATGCGGCCACCCAGAAGAGGGTCATGGTCGTGCATGATTTGGATGGCGGTAAGACTGACGTCATCGCTATGGAGAATGCGAAGGAGGGCGCGGAGGGCGAGGTACTTGAGGTCGTCGTCGTTAAGAGGAAGAGGGCTGGTACTGGGGCCTCGATTGGCAAGGGAGGAGTGTTGTTGGTTGGGAGGAGGAATTCGTTGTAGGGATGTAGGAAAGATAGTGTTGCTTCCTCACCCCCCCTCTACTCACCCACCCCCCTCTACTCACCCACTCTCTGTGTTGCATCCATTCAGACATTTTTTAGACTGGGTATATGACCCACCTCCGCCCCCTTTTTTTTTTTTTTTTTTTTTT